>CAJHNH020000465.1:69509-177009 GCA_905116865.2 Candidula unifasciata
CCAGTTGGGCTGTACCGATGTGACCCCAGCATGGTGTGCTGCATGCATCACTGACTTCAAAAGTTCCTTTACTCTACTTATTCAGATATTGTATTCATTTTGCATATAGTACAGAAATGTTGCATTAACTGCAAATATTACAGAAGTGTTGCACAATTTAACATACTGTACAAATGTGGTGTATAAAATATAAAAATGGGGCATTAATTCTGTATACAGTACAGAAATTATGCATTCAGTTTGCATACAGTAAAGAAAAATAGTGCTAACAGTTAACAAACAAAAAATGTGTGTTTATTTCGCATACAGTACAAACATTGTGTATACAGTTTACAAATGTTGCATTCATTTAGCATGCAGCACATAAATGATGCATTCACTTTACATACTATACAAAAAGGTAGGATCTGGGGCGGTACCCTGAGTGCAGTGATGACAACTTTAAATTTGTTCAGAGTATACAGTTATTGAATTCATGTTGTGTGTTACACAGAGGTGTAACATTGCATAAACAGTACAGGTGTGTATCTGTGTTACCTGCAGTACAACAGATAAAATGTACGTTATTTACTGTCCAGAAATGTATCCATGTTACCTGCAGTACAACAGATAAAATGTACGTTATTTACTGTCCAGAAATGTATCCATGTTACCTGCAGTACAACAGATAAAATGTACGTTATTTACTGTACAGAAATGTATCCATGTTACCTGCAGTACAACAGATAAAATGTACGTTATTTACTGTACAGAAATGTATCCATGTTACCTGCAGTACAACAGATGAAATATCTGTTACATACAGTACAGACAGTATCTGTGTTACCTACCTGCAGTGCAGCAGTAAAAAACATACTTTATTTACAGTACAGAAATGTAATCATGTTGTCTACCATACAACAGATATCACATGTTGTTTTTTTTTTGCAGTACAGAAATATGTTGTCTACAGTGCAACATAAAATATCTATTACATACAGAAATGTATCCGTGTTGTTTGCAGTACAACAAATGTATCAGTTAGACAACAAATGTTGTATCAGTTAGCTGTTAGATGTTATACGGCTCAGTAAAATGTACTGATGTAATGTTGTCTGGTAAAATACTACTAACAAACTGTCACCACTTTCTGTATTTACTGCTTTTTAGAGCGGTCATGAACCTAAAGTGGCGTCCGTGGCTAAGGCGTTGCGAGTCCGACTCATAAGCCAGCATACCGCGATCGAAACCCACTGCAGGCTGCTTGGATTTTTATCGTGGTATGGGACGTCGCAGGTCGACCCAGCCTAAAATGGGGTACCAGGATGGGCTGTCCTGGGAAAGTAAAGACAGCCGGCGTAATGCTGACCACATTACCCACAGAGTGCTGATGGTCTATAAAAATATGGGACGCTCTGCCCATATGCCCGATGCGCCGAAAGGCGTGAAAAGGGATCTTTACTTTTATTTTACTCATGAACCTAAAGATTTAGAGCTGCATGGCTAGTGCTGTCAACGTGGACTGTGCAAGTCAGTACTGAAGTAAAAGTCACTATCCTGTGCCTGAAGCAGGGCACAACTGATTACACAGCCACATGACCATGAAATTTAAGACAGGCATATCAGCCATATGCACATGTGGAAAGTTGCCGCAGACAGCAGAACATGTACTCCAGGATTGCACCGAATATGACACATTGAGGCAAAACCTTCTGGTCAGAAAGAACAACAGTGGAATTTAAACCCCGCAGATCGCTGAATAAACTAAAAACAACAGTGAAATTTATACATGGAAATCAAACTGCTGATACAGACAACTTATCTCGGCAAATGAAAGAAGAAGAAGTACAGAAGAGCTGTATACAGTGGCAGGAATGGACATGCTGTATCTCGCTATCCCAAACATCACAGCTTCCACTGTGATGTTCTCTATAAAGATCACACCAAATATATAATGCTAGTAGTTGTGTATATATGAATATTTTTGTTGGTCCTCATATGGTCTTAATTTGTGTTGCTATACATTTCTCAGTGCTTTCTTTTTTTAACAAAGGGTGGTAAGAGCGGGTTTTTCCGTGTTTTCTATGTTTTAGTGCATTTCTCCCAAAGCCAAGGTTTTTGCCCGTTTACCTAACCCTAACTCTAACCAAGACTACACATTCAATACACCACCCCCTCAAATATTTGACTGTCCCGTGACCTGTGGATTTCCCACGTTTTGGCTAATAAGAAAGTAGCCATTTCTGTCTTCATTTAAGTGTGACATCTGAATTAATCACTAAACTGTTGATCCAACCAGAGTTGGGGTGGGGGAAGAGAGAAACAGGGAGAGTGGAACTAGAACATAATAATACAGTGGACACAGGGTTAGCTGCATGCAGTAGCAAAGGATAGGAGGATGTAGCGTGAGTTGATTGAGGGCCTGTGCTCCATTGTGAAAGTAACAAGGGTAGTAGGAGAAGATATGAGACATTTGTTTGTTGTATAGATGCCTCAGTTGATACATGTCAAATACCAGTAACTGCATTTCTAGTTTATCAACTTCTTTGATCGTCTTATCTTCTTCACCTCCTCTGTGACAGCTGTGGGTGTGAACAGCTGTGGGTGTGAACAGCTGTGGGTGTGAACAGCTGTGGGCACGGACAGCTGTGGGTGTGGGCGTGGACAGCTGTCGGCGGGGAAAGCTGTGGGTGTGGACAGCTGTGGGCCAAAGAAAAGGTGTGGGTGTGAACAGCTGTGGGCCAAAGAAAAGGTGTGGGTGTGGACAGCTGTGGGCCAAAGAAAAGGTGTGGGTGTGAACAGCTGTGGGTGTGAACAGCTGTGGGTGTGAACAGCTGTGGGTGTGGAAGCAGATATAAGATCCTGCTTCTTGCTCATCTGGCTGCCTCAAACATAAACACACATCATGCTGTTGTAGAGTTTCTCTGATGTTATCTATCCATCTTGTTCTTGATCTACCTTGTGCTCTATGTCCTTCTCTTTTGGATTATGCCTTGCATGGTATAGCGTCACAACGCATTCTCTCGAAAAGAGCATACCATTTGATTTGCTGTTTTTATAAATAATTTAGAATTGGTTCTGTGCTGGCGAAGTGGGTGAACAACCCAAACTTTTGCGTTGGAATTTACAGTCGGTGAAAGCCAAGACGAAGAGTGAGATTATGAACTGTGAGCTGGCTTCCTTTTCAGTAGAACACATTACAGCTGTCATCTCCTTCAGTGCGATGTCTGTAGAGGCAAACACTGAGCTGATGAGGTTGTTTTAGATTTTTAAATGATTAATTTTGGCATTTTTTGGCTTAGGGGTTGTGATTATGGTTTATAATTCTGAGATAATCTGGTTTGATTTCTGGTTTTGGCCGATTTGGCAGCGGTCTGCTTTGCATTGATTCCATCAATAGTATGGAGTACTGACTGTTTGGGGGCAAAAAGAGGCAGATTACTTAACATATAAATTGTCAAGTAAAACCACAAACAACCAACAATTGCTGGAGTTGATTTGTGGCATTCTCAGAAGCAGTGTTTCTCATGCTATTGTTCACATCCAGGGCCCACCAAAACAGGGGAAATTGTTTTCACGTCCCACTTATCAGCGATCCAAACACACAACACAATAAATCAGCTACAAAGCAGTTCATTGGTTAAATCCGATGTCACAAAATTACAATTTTCAGCAGATTAAATCTTTTGATTCTCTTCATTGAGATTTTAATCCTACAGACTGCAATCCTGAAAGAGAAAAACTACCTACCCGACCCCGTTACATGATAAGGCAGACTTTTTTGCCGGCCCACTGGGCTTTGTCGCAATACCCCAGTTAAAGAACACTGCTTTTAAGCAGGGCAATTTAACTGATGGCCTGCAGGCCTCATTTTGCCCGCGAAGGCCTAGCAAGTGGCCCTTCTGATCATTGCCAGTTGTTCTATGTTAATGATTTTCCTATGCTTGGGTTGAGCCGTCTTGTCCGTGACAATCCCCATTTTCATAATTGTGGCCTCTATTAAACTAAGTTGACTAGTCTTGCTCTAGAGGAAAGGCTACGCAACTAACTTTTTTTTTTAATCATTATTATTCATAGAATTATTTTTAGAGATTAACTTTAAGTTAAGAAATGTATTAGATCAATGGTTTCGAATAAGCTGAGTCCTGCAAATCTTCCTACTTTCAATAGGTAGAGCATTTTGTAATGTATAAATACTAGAATCACCACACGCAAGCAGAAAAAAACGCCTTTCTGAAATTGAATTTTGGGGGGGGGGGGTTGTGTCATGGACCCCATAACTCTGTGTCCTGGTCAGATTTTAGTATAACACAGCAAATCCCAATGTCTGTGTACACTACTAGAATAAAAATCTGCCAGTGTCTATGGGTTAATACAATAAATTATCCTGGGACCATAATTATGTTAAATGTTCTTCTGAAGTGAGTGTGGGTTAACAAGGTTTTACTCTGCGAGTCCTGGAGGTGTCATCTTCAGAGGGGGACTTTTAAGTTGAGAAAAGTGTTAACCTTTGTATGGTTGGGAGAAACAGAAATTTTGAGATTATGGATGTATTTGATTGTGATAATGTACTTTAGATAGGAGATGTAATTTGATCATGGTAATACACCTGATTTTGGTTGGGGACATGCTTATTTCAGCTGACAGTCAGCGTGCCATAATTTCACAGTCACTAAAGAAGACAAATTGAGGCTTTTAAAACTTTAATATTTCTGAAAATTTCTTAAAATACTACGTGTCATAAAAAATTACTGATATTCTGCCGACTATTCTTTCTTTTGTTGTCTTGCTGATGCCAGGTTTTAACCCATTGTCTGGGTTTTATATATTTTCTTGCACTTCTCCGGTGTCTTTGTTCATCTTTTTGCTAGTGTCAGCTACAACAATAATCCTTCTCTTTCTCGGTCTTCCCCTCGCTTTCCCAGATTTTCTGCTATAAAAATTATTGTTGTTAACTTTTTGATCCTGAACATATCAAATCAGGTGCCATCTTCACAACAAAAGCCCGCTGCAATGGATCCCAAGCACTCTTTGTCTCTCTCTCTCAAAAAAAATAACATCCTTTTTTTTTGCACTTAATCTTTTAATGTTCTGCTCTAATTTACAACTACCATCTTCATCTTGCTTGTTTTTGTTCTGTCTTTCTCTGTTGCACTGAGTCATGCTCAGTAACATATTTTACTTCTTGTATTTGTAGAATTTTGATCTCATTTACGTTATTAGAACTTTCACTATCATTTTGTCCTTCCCTGATTGTGTGCTAATCTCCCCAACATGTCAGCAGCACTGCTTTTGTCTTCTGCTAGTTGATTATCATGACTGCTCCATAAAAACCACGTGTAGGATGCTAAATCACTTTGTTAACGTCAGGTTTATTTGTTAAAATGTCAGGAATGTTTTGAACTCTAACAATCCAAAGCAGTAGAAACTAAATAAAAACAGATGCTCAATGCAAATTTAACCTGCTTATGGGTTCCAGGGGCCTCATTTATTGGGTTAGAGGGGAAATAGACCCACTGCCACTCAGAATGAACACAATCAGCTATAGCATACTACATGAGAACATGGGTTGAGGAAGTAAAAGAGACATGGCGTTAACATAAGCTACGCAGCTAGCAAAAGACAGGAAATTACATATAACTCCTCTGTGTGACAATTTGCGGCATAAGGAGTAGGGCGAAAGAAGAAGAAGCTTAATTTTTTAACCAAAATCTGTACAGGTCACACAGTTAGGGTAAAACATGAATTCTTTTAAATCACTTACTTCAAAGTTTTAATTACTAAAGTATTTACAGTATTTAGACTACGCAGTGTGAAATATAACTGTAGCAAACTGCACATCTTTATGAAGAAGGTTAGAATAAGCTTTTATATGGTTACAATTATAAAATATGGGATCTTTGTACTCATCGGCTATAAACTCAGTCGGCAAGTTCAGTTTGTTTATCCACTTTTGGACTTTGGTCTCGTTTAGTTTTGCCAGCACATCTGTTTTACAGATCTGGCTTATTTGTTTACAGACTGTTGGTTCCTTGCCTCTCAGGCAGATGCGAACGCTTCTCCCTCTCCACAATGATGTCCCAGAACCCACACAGGTAGAAAATATAACAGACACTAAATATCTTATGGTTAATTGTTCATTTAAAGATCATCCTCATCACACATCAGACATGACCATAAGTGCTCAGTCTCTGCTCCTGAGTGTGTCTTCAAGTGTTTTTAGGCTAACGGCTCCCATCCAGCAGTTGTGTAAGCTGATGAATCAGCAGAGTGTTTGTCATCTGTAACCGGCCTGATAGTCTTCATTTTTCTATGTATTTCTGAACAGGTGTAACAAGGGGAAATAATCACCCGCACACATTGGACTTCACAAGGTACCCTAGTGTACCCTCATATAATGGTGTTTTATGTTTATTTAAAGTTTTTTGGGTTTTTTCTCTTGGATTCTCATTCTCATGATGTTTATCTTTAAGGCTGCAATCCTGCAGCGATAGTTCAATGTCCAGGGGACACATTTTTAAAATTTTGTTTTTGGAAAAAGAAAGAGAAAAAAAAGGATGGTAAGAGTCACAACTCCCATAGGCAGGATATTATACTTGCATCCAGTTTCGTCCCGATAAAGACGAAATTTTTTGTTCTTTGAAGCCCCACCCTGGCTTCTGCCAGGGGCCGCAATATAGGCAGGCCATAAATATGGCCAATTGTCTGAACACGGTTTCTGGGACCTCTCCACGGTGATCCCCACACACATGGTGGCACATTGTGTCATCGGGTGTTTATCGCTTGTGTGATGTCATAGTGGGGTAGAAAGTCAGTCAGTCAGTCAGTAGGCAAGTTAACTTCTTACTACACACGCTAGTCATTCCCTTGTGGGATGCATTTGTTTCGTTATTTTAAAGCCCCACCGTGGCTCTTGCCAGGAGCCGCAATATAGCCTGGCCATAAATATGGTCTAATGGCTGGACGGGGTTTCCGGGACCTCTCCACGAGTGATCCTCATCCACATGGAGGCACTTTGAGTTAATCAGGTGTTTTTATCGCTTGTGTGATGTCCTTTTGGGGTAAAATGTACTACTACTACTTCTTCTTACTGCACATCCCATAACTAGATGAGGTTATAGTTATGACAACTGGCAGCAAACTTATATATGTGTTTCATATGGGTTCCTAGCAATCTCACAGCTATGTTCTTCACTTAAACTAGTGTATTTGTTGAGATAGTCTGCTAGTTCCTCTTATAAGAATGACCAGTTTTAGGGATTACCACTAGAGGTCAGAAAAAACAACAGAACCCTTCACTCTATTTTTTTTTCTTTTATTATATACTTTTTACACACACACACACACACACACACACGTTCACGGAGTGCTCATTTAAACGTTATTCTCTCCCTCACTTAATTGTTACGCTGCTACCAGTCGATAGGATCCATTATTATCCTGCGGGTAGCTTTTGGCCTTCACACAGTCATATTCTACTTCTTGTTGTTGTTGGGGTTGTCCTGTCTCAGCCAGTGGCAATCTAAGTTCAGCCCTTTATTGATGTAAATTAGATTTTCCTTTTGCCTCTGGTGGTGATCCCTTCAGCAGCATCATTACACTGTGTTAATACACCAACAAGTGTGATCTCATGGGTTTTCTAATAATGTCCTGGCTGCTCTGATAAAGATAAAACATCTCTACAAAAGTGTTCAACCTCATTGATTGTGCGAAAATGTTATAATTCTTCTCTTATCAATGGAACACAAGTGTGGGATCTCATTGTCTGCACACAAGTGTGGGATCTCATTGTCTGCACACGAGTGTGGGATCTCATTGTCTGCACACGAGTGTGGGATCTCATTGTCTGCACACGAGTGTGGGATCTCATTGTCTGCACACGAGTGTGGGATCTCATTGTCTGTCTGATAGTCTGCTGTTTCATCTGTTAATACCAAAAAATGAGTGTGTGATCTCATTGGCTTTCTGATAATTTTCTAGTAACACTCAGGCTCCAATGTGGTAATCTCCTTAATGTTAGAATGTCCTCTCTGTTCTCATGTTGACAATGAAACGCCTACACAGAAGTGTGCATCCTAACAAATTGTCTAAAAATATACTAGTTTCTCTGTTCACGCTGAAATGCCAGTGTATTTAAAGCATTGGTCTCCAGCCTGGTGGCATAGGGAAGTTCAGAGGGTAGCGTCAAGTAATTGTGAAAGTGAGCCGATTTGTACTTGTTCCAATCTGTTATACTAACATTTATTCAGTTTCATTATAAATAAAATTTGTATTAAACTACTCATTAATCATAAAAACCACGGACGTTTGTGTTTTCATGAGTCTGTTCAAATTATACAATGAAAACATATTCTCCCCCCCCCCCCCCCCCCCCCCCCTTCTCCCCGTTTTAATCAAATTTTTGTGTGAGGATAATGGGGGTGGCCACAGGAAACTGGTTGGAGACCACTGATTTAAAATGTATGATGATATTGACTATCTGAAAATTGACTAGTTTTGTTAACACTAATTGCCAGTTTGTGATCGCATGACTTGTCTAATCATGTATTAGTTCTTTTGTTAACACTGAAACAAAATGTGCTGTTGTTTAGACTGAATATGTATTAGTTCCTATGTTGTAGTGAACTGTTAGTATGAGAAAGAATGATCTTGCTGACCATCTGAATATATGTTAGTTCTTTTAACAGTGAAACTCACTTTGAGAGTTCCCTATGTGGGTTCTGGGGCCCTATTGTGGGAGATGGGGGGAGGATGAACAGACCCATTGCCTCCCTATCAAGCATGTTGCGACTAAATAGCAATTTGTCTTCGAAAGTTAGAGCACATCTGAGAGGCGAGGTACCAACAGTCTGCATACAAATAAGCAGATTTGGGGAATGGATGTACATGCAACATTCGAACTATCAGAAAACTTCTGCCAGAGTTAACAGCGGGCGATCGCTAAGAAGAAAAAGACATTGAGAGTGTATCTCATTAACTCTGTTAAGGTTGACTAGTTCCTCTGTTAACATTCAAACTTTCATGTTTCTGAATTTTGTCTCACTGACTGTCTGAAAATGTACCAGTTCCTCTGTTAACATTCAAACTTTCATGTGTCTGAATTTTGTCTCACTGACTGTCTGAAAATGTACCAGTTCCTCTGTTTAAAAAAAAAAAGGCCAATAATTTACTGGCAATCTCACTTTATATCTGCCTCATCACCTACTTATCATTTTCAGAAAAAAAAATGTATTAATCTCATTTTATTAATTATGGGTTTTAAAAAAAATAATGCAGCGATTTCTGATATCTTGTGCATGATTATAAAGAAAATCAGACATAAATATCTCATATCTTGTACATTGTTCTTATAAAATCAGACAGAAATTTCTCATATCTTGTAAATAGTTTATCAATGTAGTTTTTGTATTGTGTACACTAAAACACAGGTTTTCAATCATTAATGTTTACCGTTAGAAACAAATGAATGCATTGATTTTATAAGAATTGTTTTGTATTGAGTTTAACATCAGTCTGTTATGCATGCATGTTTTTTCCACCATTACATTTATCATCAGTGGCATAAATAATGAAAAAATTCATCTTTCTGAGTCTGTATTAATTACGTTCATATAATTTGTTAGTATGGTCTCCTTCTGTTGTTTCTGACCATGGATTGATGCTTTCCTACAACAGGAAATCCCTCATTTCAAGACCCAGCTTCCCATTCATGTTGGTTAACCCATTTCATAATATTAATGCTTGACCCAGCCATCAGTGTATGAAGTAAAAAGTCGTGGAAAGAAAGGTAGCCGGCATAATGCTGACCACATTACCCACTAACATTACCCACTTGGTCTATTTCTCTTCTTTTTTTTTTTCATCGAACACCGGCTGTTAATTCCGGTGGAAGGTCCCGGTTAATCGTCCACTTGGACTTTTGGCTTTCACCTGGACCTGATTTTTGCGTGTACAACCGTTTTTCATTTCCCTGCCTCTTGGGCAGCTGTACGCCGACTTCGAAGGAAGACGTCAGGCCTATTTCTAGGGTGACTGTGGCCATTGTTTTGTGTGGGTCGAGACGTTGCCTGATTTGTGTGGTGTCCATTTTGTCGCCTTCGCCGCAGGTATTGCCCCCGGAGTACCCCTTTGGGGCAGCCCCCTGTGGAACAGTTGGCCCTCAAGGGAAGGCAGGGGCAGATCATGGGCATTCCCCGCCATCCAAGGAGGCTTCCATGCATGCAGAGCCGGCACATATCGCTCTGTTTCTGGGCTCACCCAAGGAATCGTCACGTCCTGCACATGCCTGCTTAACCTCACAACCGTATCAGGCCTCCCGCTCGACAGGGGTTGCGCCCTCTGGAAGTCTGCGGGGAGCAGCCTTTGGGTTTTGGACTTTTGTGACCACACAGATAGGTACGTTAGCCCGACAGAATTTCACATCCTGAATCAGGCATATCGTTGTCAGTTTTTCCCAACACTCGGGCAAGTGAGGTCTTTGGGTGTGTGTATTCGGTCTCTTTCAGTTCAGTGCAAATTTTGATGGTCAGATTTTGATCCGTATGATCTAGTTTTGTCGGACATTTAGGCTTAGCCATCTGATGGATGGTTGCTGTTGTGGTGTACCCCAGCGCGGTGACGACGACACTGAGGGTTAACCGAGGATGTACGTAAGTGGCCAGCCTATGGATGGTTTTTTGTCGTGGTGCACCTCAGCGCGGTGACGACGACACTGAGGGCCAACCAGGGATGCACAAGGATGGCCAGCCCATGGATGGTTGCTGTTGTGTTGCCCCTCAGCGCGGTGACGACGACACTGAGAATTAACAGAGGATGTGCAGTGAGCAATGTTCTCTATACTCAGCAGTCTTTTAACCAAGAGTTGTAATTTTAGCTGTATGTTTGTCAACCCTACTCATGTTCCTAATGAGTTTTGATAATGTTTCACCCAAGCGTTTGGGGGCGGGCTGATGAGAGCCACAAGGACACATCACCTCTGGGGGCCGCCAAACTCCGAGATCCCCTGACAGCTCTGTTAATGCTCATTTGAGACATTATCCGTGGCGCACGACGAGGACGTGCTGTAGGGGTCTTGCGTGAGGATCTGTACAACCAGGATAGTGAAGGACTGGCGCCCGAGTGACGTACGGAGTATCTCCTTATACACATCATGATGGACTTAACTTCCCCTCACGCCTGTGACATAAATCACCGCGCCACGACTTGGTCTATAAAATATAGGTCTAGCCCTATATGCCAAAGGTGAGGAAAGGGGTCCTGTATACACGCATTTGGATCCTGCCAGAACATGGAGATTTTGATCTGCTGAGATTTTCTTATATGGTCTGAAAGGAATCTGGAAAACTGAGATAACTGTATGCAGTGAAAGTGACCTTGTACAAACCAAACTGCACCAGGTATCAGTACCTTAATTCTTTAAGTCTGAGACAGTTGTTACTCAGACACTCCTAGATCCAGAAATGTAGAGCTTATGTCCAGGTGAAGCAAATATGACAACACCATCAGTGGTCTCTGTCCACATGGGCTCAGTACACCAGCCTTGTAAGAAGCTGTCTTCTCTTTACCAAACATCCTAGACCAGTGTTTCCTAAACTTTTGTTAGTCGCGGCCTCTTTTTACAATTAAAATTTTTCCACGGCGCCCTAACCTAAATAAAAGTATGACTTCGTATGTAAGAGATGTTTTTTTTTTAAACTTGTGTATCTTTGAATATTTTGCAATGCCCCTGTGAAGAGGTCACGGCTCCCCGGGGCACCACAGTGCACAGTTTGGGAATCACTGTCCTAGGCCGTAACATCTTCACTGGTATATATGAACAGTATCCAGTCACATATGGTAGGTTGCAGGGAAAAGACAGAGTTAGCACATTTTCTGTGAATCAGTTTGTTACTTGAAACAAATAAATGTTGGATCTGTCTTTCTTTTTCTTAGCATTCACCAGCTGGCAGAAAGTTCTGGCTGTTCGTCCACTTCTGGACTTTGGTCTCATTTCAGAACTTGAGTTTTCATACACATCCATTTTACTGATATGGATTATTTATTCGCAGACCTTTTGGTTCCTCGCCTCTCTGGCGGATACACTCCAACTTTGAAGGGGAAATCGTGAAGTTGGTCACCTTTTAAAACATGCTTGATTGGGAGGCAGCGAGTCTATTACCCCCCCCCCCCCCCCCCCCCCCCCCCCACCCCACCCCGCACCTTCCTCCAGTGGCTCCCTGGAATCCACACGGACAGATTTTGTGGGCTAAAGGAGTTGCAGTTAAAATAATGTTGCACGGAAAGGTGTTGAGTAACAATTAGAATGTAGTGTGTTAATGAAACAGCTCTGCAGGACAAAAAAAAATTGGGAAACATGTAGCATGTAAGATATTATCTGCGAACGTGTGCTAAGTTGTTTGGTACTCAGTGAGTTCATGATAGCAATCACTGCCACCTATTTAGACCATTGATCAAGCTTTTCCTTTGAAATTTTTCAAATTGTCTGTATACGACCATGTTAATTGTATGATTTCTTCGTGATTAAAAGCAAAGCACCGGGAAGGCAGGCTAACCCTGTCAACAAATGCCTGCAGAAGCCGGATATGTTGGCAGAAATCTGCAAATATCCCAGCCATGTTGTTAGCGTACACAACACATTACATCTGTGGACAAACACAGAAAGAAAACAAAGCATAGCAGTCTAAACTTCTACTAATCCATTATGCATACAGGTCAGCAGGTTACTTTCTAAACATAGGTTGCCTCAGTATAACTGTTTTATATGGTGGAATAGGCATTCTGGGATTTGCATCCAAATAGTGGCTCTTTGAGTCACTAGATGCTGCTTATCTTTCAGGCTGTGATCAAGAGTTGGAAATTTCTTTTCTTATCTGAAAATGTATTCATTGTACATCACAGACGCCCAGTATAACAAACCATACCCTGTTATATATTTCACTCGTGTGAGGAGTGTGAAAAAACATCGTTGGAATTATTATTCTTGTGTTATTTTTTGTGCTCTTTACATCTTATAATTGTGTGGATTGTTTATAAAGTAAGCACATTAACAATCTAAGAATGTAATATAGTGTAAATTCAACATGTTGAATATTTTCTTCTTGTGTTATTTGATAAATTTTCATTGTTTTGTTATTCATGACCTTACTCATGTTATATTTCTTTTTCTTCTTCCGTGCTTAGTTTGTCATGGTGTATCACATACAGTGTAATTGTTATTGTAAAAGGAAGGAAACTGTCAGAGTAAAATGTGACGGAAACATCTGTCATGCCTAAACAGCTGTTTGTTTGTTTGTTCACATCAGTGTTACTGTTGAGCTGGGTAGTTAAATATTGGTTGATGGATGTATGCATCTGTGAATGTTGACTAAAGAATCAACATCAACAGCACTGGGGAAATTACCATAAACACTTCGTCCTCATCTTCAGCAGCAGGTGCAGAGTTCTAATTCAGATGGAATTCCCATATTTTATCAAGGTCATAACGATGTCTCAGGAAAGAGACAGGGATTGGCTAGGTCTGCACATTTTGTGGTGTATCTACAGAAATAAGTGGGTTTTTTTTTTTCATTCTGAAAAAAGAAATTAAAAATGGCTTCATTAATTGCTCTATACATTCTCCGTCAGGTGTCTGATCTGGAGATGCAACCAAAACTGCTGTCCTTTCTGTATCTTCTTCTTCTTCTTCTCCTCCTCCTCCAGCAGTCACATGTTTTTTTTTTTTTTTTTTTTTTTTTTCATTTTGAAAAAGCAATTGAAAATGGCTTTATTCGTTGCTTTCTATACATTCTTCTTCAGATGTCTGGTCTCCCTCGTGTGGGCTCTGCGATCCCACTGTGGGGAAAACAAGAATAGACCCACTGCCTCCCCAACAAGCATATTGTAAGAGTTGACTAATAGGGGGGCTTCCTTCAAAGTCGTAGTGCATCTGCCCAAGCGACAAGGAACAACCAGCTGCACACAAATAAGCCAGTAAAACGGATGTGCATGCAAAATGCAGGCCCTGGGGAAATGCTAAAGTCCAAATAAATAAACAACCAAGACTTCCTGCTGGAGATTACAACAGTGCAGAAGAAGAAGAAGAAGAAGAAGATGTCTGATCTGAAGCGAATATTTGCGATCATTACTCTGCAATCCATTCTGTCTACTTCTTCTCCTCCTCTTCCTTAAGTGAACATGGAATGACATCAAGACATGGACAGGACTAGATTAGTATGCACTTGTTCAACAAGCAGCAGACAGAGAAAGATGGCAGGTTTTTGTGTGCTCAAGCTTCCATCGATACGCCTCCATGACCCTAAATGATCAAGGGTTTTGTTGTGTATCTATTGTGTTAGTCCGGCAGCAGTCAGCTGCCTTGTCTTTCGTATATCGTAATGTTTCAGTAGCTGGTACAACATAGGAGCGGAGTTGATCAAACATTGGCAGTATGGGATAAATATAGCTTGAGAGTGTCATCCTTGTTCTTCTGCCTGCTCTTTCTGTCAACCCTTAGTTCCCCTTTTATTGATCTCTTACTGTCATCTCCTTTCCTTTTCTTTTTTTTTTCAACTCTTAATGCCATCTCTTTCCAACTCTTAGTGCCATCTCTTTTTCTGTTTTTTTCTTTTTTTTTTTACAACTCCTAATACCATCTCTTTCCAACACTTAGTGACATCTCATTTTTTTTAAACTCAATACCATTTTTGTTTTTCAACTATTAGTGTCGTCTCTTTTTTTTTAATCTCTCTCTCTCTCTCTCTCTCTCTCTCTCTCTCTCTCTCTCTCTCTCTCTCTCTCTCTCTCTCTCTCTCTCTCTCTCTCTCTCTCTCTCTCTGAAATTTGTTTGTGCGTGCTCTCTCTCTCTCTCACTGTCTCTCTCTCTCTCTCTTTCATGGTTTTTCTGCCAACTCATGTTACTCTTAGTCTCCTCCTTCTCCTTTCTCATAATTTGACTTTTCCTATGGATCCTTTTCTCTCTCTCCCTGTCTCTCTCTTCCTCTTTTTTCTCTCTCTCTCTCTATCTCTGTTTATTCCTCTGTATGTGTTTCTCTGCCTCTCTCCACTACTCCCTCTCCATTCTCGCTGTATTTGTGTTTTGCTGTATCTATCTATCGATCTATCTATCTATTTTTTCTATATATTTACCTATCTGTCTGTCTGCCTAATTATCTATCTATCTATGTATTTATCTATCTGTCTGTCTGTCTATCTATCAATATCTTTGTGTCTGTATATGCCACTCACCATTGGTTGTAATCTGGTGAGGAATGGGTACGAGTGTCGGCAGAGTGGTTGTAATCTGGTAAGGAATGGGTATGACTGCCAGCAGAGTGGTTGTAATCTGGTAAGGAATGGGTACGACTGCCAGCAGAGTGGTTGTAATCTGGTAAGGAATGGGTACGACTGCCAGCAGAGTGATTGTAATCTGGTAAGGAATGGGTACGACTGCCAGCAGAGTGATTGTAATCTGGTAAGGAATGGGTACGACTGCCAGCAGAGTGGTTGTAATCTGGTGAGGAATGGGTACGAGTGTCGGCAGAGTGGTTGTAATCTGGTGAGGAATGGGTACGACTGCCAGCAGAGTGGTTGTAATCTGGTAAGGAATGGGTACGAGTGCCAGCAGAGTGGTTGTAATCTGTTGAGGAATGGGTACGACTGCCAGCAGAGTGGTAATCTGGTGAGGAATGGGTACGACTGCCAGCAGAGTGGTTGTAATCTGGTGAGGAATGGGTACGGGTGCCAGCAGAGTGGTTGTAATCTGGTGAGGAATGAGTACGGGTGCCAGCAGAGTGACTGTAATCTGGTGAGGAATGGGTACGAGTGCCAGCAGAGTGGTTGTCTGTCTATCTATCAATATCTTTGTGTCTGTATATGCCACTCACCAATGGTTGTAATCTGGTGAGGAATGGGTACGAGTGTCGGCAGAGTGGTTGTAATCTGGTAAGGAATGGGTATGACTGCCAGCAGAGTGGTTGTAATCTGGTAAGGAATGGGTACGACTGCCAGCAGAGTGGTTGTAATCTGGTAAGGAATGGGTACGACTGCCAGCAGAGTGATTGTAATCTGGTAAGGAATGGGTACGACTGCCAGCAGAGTGATTGTAATCTGGTAAGGAATGGGTACGACTGCCAGCAGAGTGGTTGTAATCTGGTGAGGAATGGGTACGAGTGTCGGCAGAGTGGTTGTAATCTGGTGAGGAATGGGTACGACTGCCAGCAGAATGGTTGTAATCTGGTAAGGAATGGGTACGAGTGCCAGCAGAGTGGTTGTAATCTGTTGAGGAATGGGTACGACTGCCAGCAGAGTGGTAATCTGGTGAGGAATGGGTACGACTGCCAGCAGAGTGGTTGTAATCTGGTGAGTAATGGGTACGACTGCCAGCAGAGTGGTTGTTATATGGTGAGGAATGGGTACGAGTGCTAGCAGAGTGGTTGTAATCTGGAGAGGAATGGGTACAAGTGCTAGCAGAGTGGTTGTAATCTGGTGAGGAATGGGTACGAGTGCCAGCAGAGTGGTTGTAATCTGGTGAGGAATTGGTACAAGTGCTAGCAGAGTGGTTGTAATCTGGTGAGGAATGGGTACAAGTGCTAGCAGAGTGATTGTAATCTGGTGAGGAATGGGTACGAGTGCCAGCAGAGTGATTGTAATCTGGTGAGGAATTGGTACGGGTGCCAGCAGAGTGATTGTAATCTGGTGAGGAATGGGTACGGGTGCCAGCAGAGTGGTTGTAATCTGGTGAGGAATGGGTACGGGTGCCAGCAGAGTGATTGTAATCTGGTGAGGAATGGGTACGAGTGCCAGCAGAGTGGTTGTAATCTGGTGAGGAATGGGTACGAGTGCTAGCAGAGTGGTTGTAATCTGGTGAGGAATGGGTACGAGTGTAGCAAAGTGGTTGTAATCTGGTAAGGAATGGGTACGAGTGCCAGCAGAGTGATTGTAATCTGGTGAGGAATGGGTACAAGTGCTAGCAGAGTGATTTTAATCTGGTGAGGAATGGGTACGAGTTCCAGCAGAGTGGTTGTAATCTGGTAAGGAATGGGTACAAGTGCTAACAGAGTGGCTGTATTCTGGTGAGGAACGGGTACGCGTTCCAGCAGAGTGATTGTACGTCCTTTTTAGTCTGCATGAATCTGGACAGAGATTGTAGACAAGGCCCGTTGCTGGTTGAGGCAGTGGTTCAAATTTTAATTCTGAGCGATTTAACGAAGATGGGATCCGAGCGCTCATGGACTTGCCCGATGTCCAGTGAGGAAAATCTATTGATCAACTAACAACCATTAATGTGTCGTGCAAGCGATAAGGCTTATAATGACACATCCACAATTGCTAAATTCTTCTTCTTTGTGTTCACCAGCTGTAAACTGGTGGAAAGTTCTGGTTGTTCGTCCACTTCTGGACTGCAGACCGGTTCCAGAACCTAAGTGTTGTATGTGAGTCCTTTTGACAGATCTGTCACATTTGTGTGCAGACTGTTGGTTCCTTGACTCTCAGGCTGACGCAGTCCGACTTCGAAGTAAGCTCCCAATTAGTCTACTCTCACAACATGCTTTTGGGCAGGCAGTGGGTCTATTCTTGTTTTGCCTATAATAGGGCCCCGGAACCCACACGGGGGGGGGGGGGGGGGGACTACTAAAGCAGAAGATAGGGGACAGCAAGATCATTATTTTTGTCTCAGAGAATAGAACCACTGCCTCCCCAAACAAGCATGTCGTAGGAGTCGACTAACTGGGGACTTCCTTTGAAGTCGGAGTGCATCTTCCTGATCGGCAAGGAAAAACCAACTGCACAGAAATAAAAACAGAAATAAAAGCCAAAGTCCAAATGAAAGAACAACCAGGACTTTCCGCCAGAGCTTAAAGCCGATGAACAAAGAAGAGGAAGATTTAGCTAAGAAAATATTAATCTAGTCAACCAAACTGGTCAAAAATAACAATAAGAAAGTTCTTAACAACATCAACTACACAGATGGGCTGGAGACTTTAAAAAACCTCAGAATACACCTGTCCCAAAAGTTATGTCAGATATCCACCAGTCTTCAGGAGCGGAACTGGTATTAGAACCATACACAGAAAAGGGGAGCCGCCGTGGTCTAGTGGCTAGACTAGCGGATCGTATGGTCGTGGGTTCGGGTCCTGGCAGGGGTTGGCCTTTTTTTTTAATGACCTTGGCTCCCAGGTCGACCCAGCCTTGAGTGGGTACCAAGTACAGACTTGGGAATAGAGGCGACAGGCGTTACGCTGACCACATCACTCACCAAGTGCCGATTGTTCTGTAAATTATACGTTCCAGCATCACTGCTATACTTTTATCCTGTGGTCATCACATCCAATTTCTTCAGGCACTTTTCGCACTTTTTTTTTTTAAATGACCCTGGCTTCCAGGTTGACCCAGCCTTGAGTGGGAAAGTTGTGGTTGTTCATCCACTTCTGGACTTCGTTCTAGAACCTGGATGTTGCGTGCACATCTATTTCACAGGTCTGACTCATTTCTATGAAGACTGTTACTGCCATGCATCTCAAGACCATTTTCTACGCCTTCAAGCGTATTGGGTATAAAGGGCTAGGCCTAAATTTCATAGACCGAACGGCGCTTGATAGGTGATGTGGTCAGCATCATGCCGGCCGCCTTTACTTCCCATGACTGTACGTGGTTTCCCCTCAAGGCTGAGTCGACCAACTTTGAAAGAATCTCCCAGTTAGTCGACAAGTACGACATGCTTTTGGGTAGTCAGTGGGTCTATTCTTGTTTTTCCCCCACAATGGGGCACCAGAATCCACACAGGGAAGTTATTAACTGACGTCAAAACACACGGGGTATTCCCGTAACTCTCCGTCAGCATCTTCAGCAGCAAGCAGAGATTCAAGTTCATACACTACCAGTAACAGTCTGAGAAATGTCTGTCTTGCCTTTTCTATCATTGTTGAGTGTCGACCAGATACCCTGGTCACAGCCCCCTGCACTATTCTCTTCGGACCGTGGCGCTCTGTTTGTGCCTCAACACTGTTCGCTCGCCCCAAAGGGTTTTGATAACATCTAGCTTGTCATACATCAAGTTACAAAAAGGGGTGCAGAACAACCAGTCTGTCTGTCTGTTAGTTTCCTAACACTCCTGCAATCCCTTTAGAAAATATCCAAGCGATGCTTGGCACTCTACACACAGCATACCTGTTGTCACCTATCTTATGCTTTGTGAGTCTGTTACAATCACGACATGCGTGTGCAGTTGATTCCAAACAATTTCTAGACTGAATGTACTTGTAATAATCCGGATTTTCAGATTTAACAGTCATGAAAACAAGACAGCCCTGCCAGCTTGATGTGGTGAGTGATCTCTGTTGTGCTCTGGTCCAACATCAAACCAACAAATATAGCAGATATCATTGAGACAAAACAGTGTCAACCTACACATTGGTGTTTGGACACTTAATTACCAATTGTTGGTAATTGCTTCATTTGTTATTTGACACTTAGATTACTGTAAATGTTTTTTCCTCCAAGTTCAGTGCTTCGGATTTGTGTTTGTGTTTTCCTCTTTGTAATCACATTTTGCTATGTTGTTGGGCGGGGGGGGGGGGGGGGGGGGTGCGGCGCAGAGAGCCTAGCTAAATACTCAAGAGGAACGCCACATAAAAAGGGTTGGAGACCACCATTGGTTTAAACACTTTCGAATGTTCGTTTCGGCTTTCCGAAGAATTTCCACAAACAGAACAACTCTAAGACCCGACAGAAAGAAAATAAAGTGGGACGGGATGTTTATTGTTGCTGTTCTTCTGCGTTCGTCCTAAAAAGCGCGGTTGGCATGTTGTATTGTGATTTGAAGCAAATTCATGTTTAGTCGCCTTTTGCGAAAGGCATTTTAGGGGGAACAGGGGGTCTGTTCCCCCCACTCCAAACAGGACCATGGAACGCACACAGCGTTATTAATTGTTTAAGATCCACGGCCTTATGTTTAAAATCCCATTAATACAATCAGCCCACCCGCCCGCCCCCCCCCCCCCCCCTTCCCCTTTCCCGCCCCACACTTAAAAAAATGCTGGTACTTGCCACATAGTGTCTAATACAGCAAGAAAAAAAATTATGCCTGAAAAATGAGCTGAAACTACGTACCGTCCAAAAAATATTTTTTTGAAATCTGCATTTCGTAACATACCAACGACGCGATCTCTCACTATAGACCAACTTATGAGCCAGCTGTAGTTTTATTTCGTTTCCAGGAAACACATTTTGTAATAGTCAGCAGAAGACGAAGAACTTGGCCCCAGATTTGTCCTGTGGTCGTCAACTGTGATGGTGAGAGCTGGCTGTTTACCCATCTTCAGTTGTGTTGACAGGTGGGGTAGACGATCTGTTACGCACTCAAACAAGGTAATGCACGCGTTTTAGAAATAAAAGGCGATTATGTCATCCGGAATTATTGGCTTATTCAAATGCAATGTGTATTATTTTTTACTAAGAAGTCAGATCTGAAATTGAAATTCTTCTGAACGCGTAGGTAGGGGGACTTTAGTGAATTTTCAAAATCATTTTATGCTAATAAAATCAGCACAGCTGGAAACATATTACAAATATCTCTTTAACAGTACCTCATTTATGTCTGTATGTCAGTTCTAAGCCGAAATATCAATGTGTTGTACAAATAAGGTATACAGAAGAAAAAATAAACAGCAGAACGAGAAACAAGGTTTTTGAGAAGTGTTTAAAAATATGGTGGTATATTAAATAGAGAACAGAACACCTAGAGATTTTGTATTTTTGTTCTGTGATATATGGCAAACTTTATTCCAAAAACCTTCAACAGATACTCCTACTGCGTGGCTGCAAAGGTTCACATACGCCATACAAATGACGGCTATCCTTCGAATAACGGGCACAAAAGATGGCGGTCAATGGCAGCCAAAAACAGGGTCTCAGTCACATGTCAGTTGCGCACTTCCGGCGACCTAATTTGCGACTACCGCCACCGCCGAGAGTATCCCCCACGCCGCGTGGATTAGGGCTAAACTAGATGGCTAGGGCTCACGAGCAAAGCTGCAGGAGATGCGGAAGCTGCTGCCCGTAAGTCAGAAGATGAGGAAGCCACCGTACGTTTGAGTATGGACAGCACCTGTGGATCAGGGGATGAGGAAGCCACCATATTTGTGTGTACAGATGATCCACGAAACTAACTGGGCAGGCTAACCCAGATAACAAATGCCTGAAGAGTTTGGATGTGTTGACCAAAAGATAAAAGTATAGCAGTGATGATGTAAGCAGACACAATGCATTTACGTCACTCTGACAAACACTGCAGAAGAAGAAGAGGAAGATATTGAAGGTACCTTTGGCACGTCATCATGTGTGGCAGAGAAATTGATGCATGACAAGATAGATATGGTCACGGCCTTTTGGGAGCAAGGGATCATTATGGTGTGGAGAGAATGGAGGGGTTGGAAATGACCCAGAGATCTGGCTGACACTCCAAACTCAGATGAAAGGTTGGACAGACACATAATCAGAATGTTACTGATACCGTCGGAATATTGCAGCTCTTTGCTGGCTGCTGAAGGTAAGGGTGTAGTACATATGGGAAAGTCTCGAGTGCTATAATGTTAGCTTTTTGCTCCACTCATCCCCATGTGGGATCCTGGGTCCGTAACAAGTATGTTATAAGAGTTGACTAGTTAGGGGTTTCCTTCAAAATCAGAGTTCATCTGCCTGAGAGGCAAGGAACCAATAGTCTGCATATAAATATACCAGATCTGTAAAATGGATATCTATTGAGGACTTAATGTGTGTTGTGGCTGTTGCTGTCATCAGATAGGATATAGGAGATCTCAGTAAGTTTGTAATGCAGCCATCTCAACCTAGGGAAGCTCTTTACACCAGCTTTAACTCTTTGAGTCCCGGGGGTTTAGCATCAGAGGCCCAAGGGGTTGTAATGCAATTTTTTTATTTTCACAAGTGTAACACATTAAAACAGACCATACTAATTCAATTGCCATGCAGAATACACATATTATACATCAAAGTGACCAGGGATTGTTGAGGAATAATTTTAGAATACAGCTACAACAAATAATTGTGTAAGTTATTAAATGTTAGTAAATAAACAAACGGTTTGTTTTTAGCACAAAGAGGTACCAGTAATGGCGGTTCCGCCACCAGACCAAGTGTGTATCATGGACCAAGGCCAAGGAGAAGAGACTCCTTCTCCACGCTGTCTGCAGCATTGTCTCTCCCCTACTACTCTTGCGGTACGTTTGGAAAGCGATGATGGTATGTTATTTTTTTGTTCTGGAATCTTTATTCTTCTTGTTTTTCTTTAAGTCCAATCTGTGTGGCGTTGTTGGTCATTTGTATTCATAACCTTCTGTCTTGTGTACTGACAATCAGCTCTGACACAGACATCTTCAATGCCATGATGTCGAACTGTCCGGCATCTTTGGTCTCGGTCTCCCTCTGCTTCTCTTTCCCTACAGCTTTCCTACTGTCACGATGTACTCCAGTTTTCTCTCTCTCTCATGACATGACCAAAGAATAAAGATTGTCTCTTTCTCTTGTGGACTTTCAGCGCTCTTTGTAAGTCAGTTTCTTTCAAGACATCTTCATTACTCTTTTTTTATATGTCCACGGTATTCTCATCATTCATCTATAAAACCACATCTTCGCAGCTTCTAAATATGTTTTCACTAGTCTTCTTTTATTGTTCTACCCCAGAAGTAATTAATCCACTGAACTGTGAATAATCAGTAAATCAGTAAGAAACTTAGGGCAAGGGGGAGGGAAGAGCATTTCTCGACACTTCTTTTTTCTTCTTCGCATTCACCAGCTGTAAACTCCAGAGGACAGTTCTGGTTGTTCATCTACTTCTGGACTGTAGTCCTGTTGTGTAATCTGAGTGCTGCATGCATATCCACTTTACAAATCTGACTCATTTGTATGTAGACTTTGTTCCTTGCCTCACAGATGCTATCCGACTTGAAAAAAGCTCCCAATTAGTAGATTCTTACAACAAGCTTTCAGGTAGGGAGTGGGTCCATTCTTGTTTTCCCTGCAATAGGGCCTGGAACCCACACAGGGATCTCTCAGCACAAAGCATAACAGCAGCAGCAAAGTGTGTATTTTGTTTCCCTTTCCTCAACCCCCTGGTTTAGCTTCTTAGTCATTGTTCGGTGGATTAATTTCTTGATATTAGCTTGGCCACAGTTTTTACCTCAGAGTTCTTTTAATAAAGGAAGACCCCAAAAAACACACAGAGAAGGGAGCTAGATAGTGAAGTAGAAAAGATGGGGAGGACATAGGTGAGCTACACACAATAGCAAAGGATAGAACAACTTGGTATGAGTTGGTTTAGGGCCCATGCTTCATTGCCGGAAAGAAAAGCAGAAGAAGAAGAAGAATAGTTCTTTTGAATAATTGCAACGTTACTGCTTTTTTTGGTTGGTTGGCGCCTTACTGTCCTGCCAGAAGATAGTGTTACTGTGAAATTAGGGAATCTGAGGTGACAGCGAGTGTGACTAGCAAGACCAGATCATTTTGAGAAGTTCCACAAAAATGCATGAGATTCCATAACCATTATTGCATTCACATGTATTTGACATGTTTCATCCCTGATGCTCAGCTCTTAGCCTGTCTGCAATTCTTGTATCCTTTGTATCCAGGAAAGGTATAAAACCGAATGAAAAGTAGATCAGCGAGCTTCACAATATAACAAACACAAACTAAACATGAACTTTGCGGCTATAGAGCCTTTATCAGCCCAAACATAAACAAAACAAAACCACATGACTATACAAAATCACTTAACTGACATATCCCAAAGCAGCCACGTTGATGTCTTTCCAGTGTAATGAAGAGCCACATGTAACACCCAGAATAAACAGCCAGGGAATGTCAAGGGCCGTAACTCAAGAATTTTAGATAAATTTATATTGACAGTTCATTCCTCTAGGTGTTTGGGTTCCCAAGATGAAAAATAAACAGATTCTCAAGTAACTAAATGGCCATCACCTTCATGTTGTTGACACCTTGGTGTTCCTGAGAATTGAAGTGCAATGATATTGGTCTCAGGACACCATTCTGTACATCCAGTAGATGTTGTCTGAACGTGTCAACCAGTCATAAACCTATTTCACTAATGTATTTCATGCCACATCTCTTGCAGTTGATGACATAAATGTTATTGAAGCTCTTCTAGTAGAATGCCTCATGTGTGTGGAAGGTGGCATTCAGGAATTCCAGACTTTTACCCTGAACCACATATGGACAAGTCTTGCATTCAGGTCTATGGTTGGAGACCGTGCCGAAGTGGGACTCAGATGCAGGACATAACTGACTCTTGACTATAATGTCTCTCAGGCTAAGGCCATGTCTGTTGGCCACTTTGTCTGTAGGTCCTTTGTAGCCAGTCTCTTCCTAATGTTCCCCCTCCTTGCAATGCAGTCTATGGTTTCTGTTCCCATAAATCAACCTCTCTACCTATATCATTGATGTCATGCTTGCTCACATCTTTAAATCCTAGTAGAGGCTGACCATGGCTGCATTTTATACAAATAAACTTCTTCTTGTTGTTGTTCTTCTTCTGCGCTCATCTGAAGATGTATTTGCCCCTTTACAGCATGGCTGCGATTTTTCGGCTAACACCTCCGACTTCTGTGGGTTTTATTTGACAGTGTTAACCTTCCCGGTACACAAATAAACAATTTACATGAACTTTTTATAGGTATCTTGTATGCGGACGAGAGGGAATTATTAGAGGCATAAAAAAACCACACTCAGATGGATAGTCTTGGCAGTTATTACTATCCGTGACACAGAATTCTTCTTCTTCTTCGTAGGATTAACCGCCTGTAAACTCTGGTGGAAAGTTCTGGTTGTTCGTCCACTTTTGGACTTTGGTCTTTCTCCAGAACTTGAGTTTTGCATACACATCCATATTACAGATCTGTCTTACTTGTACGCAGTAATCCAGTCTGGAAGAAGAAATTCATAAGTTGAAAGGATTTGCAGTAAGTCTATTTTAGTGTCCTTGTAAGTAAGTCAGTTGATTGAGCTAAAACTTGCACTATTGTCTTTGTGAGCATGGTGATTAAGACATACTAGTCAAAGCAATGCCCCCCCCCCCCCCCCCCCACCTTTGTAAATTTGAACAGAGAAGACACAAACAATAGATTGCTCTTTGGTCTTTGCTCAAACTTATACTAGTGCCTTTGTGGGCCACTGATTGACACCAAGATTGTGCTAGTGCCTTTATGAGCCCAATGATTGACACCAAGATTGTACGAGTGCCTTTATGGGTCCAGTGATTGACACCAAGATTGTATGAGTGCCTTTATGGGTCCAGTGATCTACATCACCAAAATTATCCCGGGCCATTGTGGGTCCAGTGATTGACACCAAGATTGCACTAATGAACAAAACTGCTTTATAGCCTTTGTGGGCATGTTTATAATGATCAGGCTTGTCCTGGTGTCTTTGTGTGTCCATTTATTGAGACCTAGCCACTACTAGTATCTTTGTGGGTCCTGTGACTAGTCTTGTACTTACACTTTTGTGGATCAAATGATTTCAATAAGTCTGTAGTTATGTCTTGTAAGTAAAATCATAGAGACCAAGACAATACTTGTTACTTTTTCTTCTTCATCTTCTGCTTTCAACATCAGTCATGCTAAACATTTAGTCCCATCTGGCTCACAAATAGGATTGTGCGTTTAAGAGGAGAAATTAGGCCAGTACTGCAGTATGTACTCAGGGGTCTGTCTTTCTGCTCCACAATCACAGGCAGCAGATTCTTGTATGCCTATCCTGTGCAGGTGTGCTCGAAGATCACAGTATCCTGTCCGAAGCCTAACAATTTATGTTTTTTCTTTCCTGTTAAGTTTATGCTGTCACTCTCTGGTCTGTAATGTCCATTCTGCCTTTCTCCACTCCCGTTTGAAAGACTGCTTCAGCGCTGTTTTGCTTACTGGTTACTTTGTAATCCCATCCCTGCATACTAACACCACTGAAAATAATACTTTGTCAATGGTCTGGCCCTTACAGGCATTGATTGCTATGGGAATGAAAGAGAGGTGCTTACAGAACAAGGCAGGTTCTACAACAACAGACTCTTAAGTGATGTGATTCTTCAAGTAGAGGGGGACAAGTATTTTGCCCATAAACTGGTTCTAGTCAGGGCTTCTCAAGTTTTTGAACGCATGTTCACAAGTAAGCAGTGGGATACTCACAAAGAAAAGGTATTTGAAATCATATTGCTATCTTTTTAATTTTATGTTTAATTTTTTTCTAAAACTTATTTTATACTATAAAGTACAGGCCTGTTCAACTAAGTTTACTCGGAGGCCAAACTTTTGAAAATGGGGATCGTCACGGGCCAGAGGCGTGAGCCCCAGCATCGAAAGACCATTAATACAGTACAACTGGCAATGATCCGCGGAGCGTGATAGGCCTCTGTGGGCTGCCAGTTGAATAACCCTGATATTGTACATCATGGTGGAATAAGGATTGCAGTCAGACACAATTCAGGGAGAAAGAAACTGCCTCACGAAGAAAACTAATTGTCCACATCAGAAATAAACAGTCTGCATTCTTTAGTCATGTGATGAGAAGGAGAAAAATTGGAGTACATAGTGGTAATAGGAAAGTCGGAGGGGAAGAAAGGCAGAGGGAGACTGAGAGAAAAGATGCTGGACAGTTTGACATTATGGCAGGGAGGATCATCTGTGCCAAAGTTGTTTGGAAAAACACGAGATAGAAGGTTGTGGATAGACAGACTACCAACACCATGGCATGGATTTTAAGAAGAAGAAGATGAAGATAAACCCAGACTTCAGCCAAATACCTAATTGTCTTTTTGGCTCAAAACCAGGGGTGGGCCTTTTGAGAGAGGCAAAAATGTGCTGGACTGTATTTCATCTATGATCTTTAAAAAAAATACAGTTAATTGAACCTTGACCCCATCTTCTTCTGCCCTGACCAAAAGAGCCGGGGCCCTCACCCAGCTCCCTGCAAGTCGTCCAGTATCAGAAATACAACTGCTGTGGGAAAGATGACAGTTTGGAAGGGCCAAATGTAAGACAGGCCTGCGTGCCTAATTTGTAACCCTTTGAAAATAAAGTTTGTTCGTTCTATTCTTGGCTGATAGGTGCAGCTCATCCCCCAACTTTTAAACTTCAAGCTCTGGCTTCTTCCTCCGTATTATGTTTAGTCTGCCTTTATTTCTAGATATTACATATCTTTGCCATTTTAACTTAATGTCACTTGTCGCAAAAAGGTGGTCGTAGCAAAGTGGTCAAGCTGTTTGACTCATGCTCTGAAGGTCATGGGTTCGCCTCACGGCCTCAGTTACCAAGTTCCCTGTGTGGGTTCCGGGGCCCTATTGTGGGGGAAAACAAGAATAGACCCACTGCCTACCCAAAAGCATGTCGTAAGAGTCGACTAACTGGTAAGCTTCCTTTGAAGTCGGAGTGCATCTGCCTGAGAGGCAAGGAACCAGCAGACTGCATTTAACTGAATCAGGTCTGTAAAACTGATGCACACGCAACACTCAGGTTCTGGAGCACGACTGCAGCCCAGAAGTGGACGAACAACCAGAATTTTACGCCAGAGTTTACAGCTGGTGAACGTGAAGAAGAAGAAGAAGAAGTTACCAAGTTGTTTTTTACAGAAATCCCAAGGAATTATTGCAGAAGCTACAGAGTTCATGCTTAGGGTGACGCCATTGTCAGTTAGTTAACTGTTCTGCAGAAAGAGAGACCCCTAGCATAGTGCACTGAACTGAGGGATTCTGGGTTTCTCTCTGTTTGGGGTCGTCTGTAGTACATGGGTTTCCTTTACAGTCAGACTGGACCTCTATCAGAAACTACCTTGGCCAGGTCGACCCAGCCTCAAATGGGTACCAGGTAAAGTACTAAAAGTGGCCGGTGGAGTGTTGACCACATCACCCACTGAGTGAAGGGTTTATTTCCAATTCAGAGTGCATTTGCTGGAGAGGCAAGGAACCAACAGTCTGCATACAAATAAGCCAAATCTGTAAAACATATGTGCATGTAACACTCAAGTTTCGGAACAGTCACACTTTCCAGCAGAGTTTACAGCCAGTGAACACAGTGAAAAAGAAATCATTTCACGAATTGTCATTTTGTAATGTTCTGTTTAGCTTTCCAGATATCACTGTTTTCATGATTTGGGATTTATTCCTAGCCATTTCTATTCCAAATTTTGTTTTTGATTTGCAGGAAATCAAACTAGTCGAAGAGAGCATGTGTGTGGCCGTCTTCCCCAGGTTTCTTAACTTTTTGTACAGCTGCCATGTAAAATTGAATATAGAAAACACACTTCCTGTGCTCATTTTAGCCGACAAATACAATGTGACAGACTTACGTACGGTATGTGGATGTCTTTTTCTTCATTTGTCCAGATGATATAATCTACTTTATGCCTGATTACAGCATAGCTTTATATCCGGATAGTTAGCATCCTTTGGGGGTTTTCTCCCGGTCATGCCGGTGGGTTGGGAAATGAGCAGGCAGATAGACTGGCTGGCTGTGCACTACTTGGTGTTGAATTAATGTATGAAAAGTTAGATATTGTAAGGGCCCTTTGGGAGAGAGTGAATAGTGCTGAGGTGCAGATAGATCATTACGGTCTAAGAAGAATGGCGCTGCGAGGAGTTACCAGGGGATCTGGCTGACGCTCAACACTCAGGGGGAAGGATAAGATGGATATACAATCAGACGGTTACTGGTACCATCGGAGTTGGAACTCTTCACTTGCTGCTGAAGATCGGGACTGAGCACTTATGGGAGGGTCCCGAGTTCTGCGATGTCGACTCTTAATTTAACATTCAACATATCTGTGACATTTCCGCCTTTTGGCTGACATATCTGACTTCATCTGGCATTTGTTCACTAGTTTAACCTTAGCGGTTGGTTTCATGGGACATTACATAGCCTTATTTGTGTGGAGTCCTCTTTATCCTTTTACTAGATTTAATTTCTTTGCATTTGCCTAGGATAGTTAATGAAAATGTAATTTTACCCCCTCCTCTGCTTCGTCTTTGTCTCCACCACTGCCTTAGTTTATATATACATTGCCACAAGCCTCCCCCTTTCACCCCTCTCTCCGGGCCCTAAATTTGACAGATTAAGCTACTCTCCACCCCATCCTTGAGCGCCCCAGTGCATGTGTGTTGATGTAACATCCTTGAGCGCCCCAGTGCATGTGTGTTGATGTAACATCCTTGAGCGCCCCAGTGCATGTGTGTTGATGTAACATCCTTGAGCGCCCCAGTGCATGTGTGTTGATGTAACATCCTTGAGCGCCCCAGTGCATGTGTGTTGATGTAACATTGTATGTGAGTAATTAAAGTCAAGTAAGAAAGGAACCATTTTCGACACCTTAAGTCACATTGGGCATACAGGGCTGGACCTATATTTAACAGACCAGTCTGTACTCACTGGGTGATGTGGTCAGCACCACGCTGGCCACTTTTATTGCCAGGACTTTATGGGATACGCAGTTAAGGCTGGATTGACCTGGAAGCCAGGTTAATTTTTGAAAAAGTCTGGCTCCGCCAGGACTGAATCCATGACCTTTAGATCGGCAAGTGAGCATCTAGCTGCTTCACCACGGTGGCTGCCATGTGAAAACTTACTCAGCGGTAATTGTCTGAATAGTTCTTATGTATTACATGGAAGCATTTGACGATATGGTTATCAATCACAGGTAATTTTTAAACATATGGCTGTGAAACCTGGATAATTATTGTAAGCTAGAACACATGGCTGTGAATCGTTGGTAGTTTAAATCTGTGTTGTCATAAAATAAAAATGTTCCTGGTTTCATCAGCATTGGAATTCTTCACTGGCTGCTGAAGATGAGGACAGAGTGCATATGGAAATGTCCTGTGCTTTGATGTCAGTTCTCAGCTGAACAGTGTAATGGCTGAACTAGGACTGAAGGAGGGAGTGTACCAGTATATTTAATTGTTCAGTTTAAAACCTTTGTTTCAACAGGTTTGCTTGGATTTTGCTTGTTTCTACATAATTCCAAAAGTTCAGCTGAAAGATGTATTCCATGTATGGTTCCAATATGCCACCAAATGTTACCATCACAGTCTGACAAAATCCTGTGTTCAGGTTGGTATTGAATGGTTTTCCTCTTGAAGAATTCTCTGTTGTTAAAATGCTGCATTACACCTCCTTTAATGTTTGTGTCAAGCCAGTGAATCCTTATTTTTTTTACCCATTTTGTACCACGCATCTTATGTCCTACCTAGCGAATCCATAAATTTAACCTATTCAGAACCAGGCACTTTTATGACCTACCTAGTGAATCCATGTTATTCAACTTATTCTGTATTGGGAACTTTAGGTGATTCTGTGTTGTTTAACCTATTCTGTACATGAAACTTGTATGTCCTACCTAGTTGACTAATTGGGGGTGTTTCCTCTGAAGTTGGAGTTTGTCTGCCTCAGAGGCCAGAACCAACTGTATGCCTACAAATAAGCCATATCTGTAAAATGGATGTGCCTGCAAAACTCAAGTATTGGAAAAATACTGAAGTCTAGAAGTGGGTGAGCAACCATAACTTTCTGTCTGTTTGCAGCAGATGAACGCAAAGAAGAAAAGTCAGAATTGATAAAGGTAGTGTTTTAATTAGAATAAAGTATACATGCTGATTGAATCTAACATACGTATTTATGAATCTAATTATATAGTTAAATCATCATCCTATTGCACTGTTATACATCACATAGTACTCCCTTCCATTCTATCTTACAATCATTTCAGTTTCAAGGATGGAATCCAGTCCTGCACCTTTGGTCTCTCTTAACAACATTCCTTTTAAGATTTTTCTTGGATTTCCTCATTTCTACAACTCTCCTGTTTCCTATTTGGGGATTCGCAGTTACAGCGCCACCTGTTGGTCTTATATAGATAAATGCCTATGTTCATCTCTTGCAGGCACTGGCCTTGAAGATGGATGAGATTATCAACTCTCTAGAGTGGGAGGCAGAATGGCTGAGTCTGGACAAAGATCAACTGATAGAAATCCTTAACTCTTCATGTCTGGTGGTTAAAGATGAGTACGATCTGTGGCTGGCTGTGATCAAGTGGTTGACAGTAAGTATATTTTCAAAAACATTTAAACTTCTATCATCCTCCTTAATTAGCTCCTTTCTTCAATCATGTAACTACTTTTTGTAAAGTTCTTATAAAGTTAAAGTCTTTCACATGCTCCATTTCTTACCATCCAGTTTTTCTTTCATCAGGGTTTGGTTAAACCATATTTTTGTGTACCTCTCACAAACTTTGGTTTAGAGTTGCCTTTGAAGCCCATGGAAAAAACCAATACTGAGCTAGGTCTAATCTCAAAACAAAAAAAAAAGACTGAACACTTTTCACTTGCGCTGTTTGAGACACATTTGTTGTACATCATGGCGAGACTTTGTCCCCCAACGAATGTGTACTCAAAAAAAAAAAAAAGAGGAATTCCGGCAGTGTATTTTCTTCTGAAGCAAAGAGGTCTGCGCTGATTGGGACATGTCTCTTGCATGGATGATTTCCTGTCTGGTGAACTGGTAACAGGGAACAAATCTGCAGGAGGGCTAAAGCTGTGCTATGAGCACAAATGCAAATGCGACATATTGCAAGAGGCCAAACTGGCCAGCTATAAAGAGGAGACGTCCAAGACAGTGATTCCCAAACTGTGCGCTGAGCCGCGACCTCTTCACAGGGGTGGCGCAAAATATTAGAAGATACACGAGCTTAATTTTTTGTATCTCTTACATACAAATAGTCGTAATTTTACTTAGGTTAGGGCGCCATAGAAAAATTTTAATTTAAAAAAAAGGCGCCGCAACTAAAGTTTGGGAAGCACTGCTCTAAGAAAAAATCAGCCTCAGTATAATAGAGTATCAACATTTGTATGTGGACTGTGTGATTGAGGCTGCCACTTCCACATAAGATTTGACATAGCAGACGCTTTTCCCAGAACCAGGGGTACAACTCTATGGTCCATACAGACTGATTGTTGTCTATGTCACAATCCCAACCAGTTCCTGTCTAGCCTGCTTATTCTTGTTCTGTTTACATTCAAATGTTTGTCTTCTAGTGCTTGTCTTTCATCCCCCCTCCCAAGTATCAAACCTTTGCCATTGTGATGCAGTTCCTAGTATGTTGACCTGCTAGCTTGTTAATCATGTTCCCAAAATTTGTTGACCTAGTTTCAAGGTCGGCCTAGTATAAACAGGATACTAGGAAATGTTCTGGGTAGTAAAGGTGACCACACCAACCATCGAGTGTTCTCCTTCACGCTCACCGGCTGTAAAGGTTCTGGTTGTTCGTCCACTTCTGAGTTCTGGTTTATTTGTGTGCAGACTGTTGGTTCCTTGCCTCTCATGCAAATGCACTCTGACTTTGAAAGACACCCCCCCCCCTTTCCCCAGTTAATTGTCTCTTATGACATACTTATGGACAGTGAGTCTGTGCCCCCCTCCCCCCACCCCAAAAAATGGGATCCTGGTACCCACATCAAGTGTTATCTGGTCTATATATACATGCGGCAGCACACCATGTATACATTTGTAGGCATACAGATGCGTCTTTTGCTGACTATACTTCCTGTCTATTTATTCTCAATTTAAACATTGAGGAGACAAAATATTGCTCAGTTTGTTGCCTGACATAATTCGCTGAATGCTCCTGATAAGACAGCAGAATATGCCAGGCAGTAAATTGTTTATGTCCCCCTTTAACTCGTTCATCACTAAGCAGTCGTTACTTTAACCCCTAACATATCAAGGTGTTAAGCGTAAAAGCAGTAAATCTTTAGGTCTGATTGAGTGGACACTATGGGACTAAAGTGGTTAAGCTAATGATTGAGATCCAAAAGGTGACTGTAACAGTGCAAATACCATGGATTTGTAATAGACTGGAATGGAGGCATTATGAGTTGGCTACTTGAAAGCAGCGGCAGGTGGGAGACGTATCCAGGCCATAAACGGGGGCTTTCTCAGCATACACAAAACTGACAACAGAAGGAAAATGGCTGTTTACCACTCTACCTAGATACACGTCTTGATTTTACGGGTGTGAATCATTGGCAGTGACAACAGCTCACAGAATGCCAGCTTCAGGCTTAAGAAATGAGATATCTGAGAAATGTGGTGCAAGTGCAGAGTTCACAGCCAGACAATACTTCATGATCTTAAAACACAGGCCTAAAAAAAAATCAAGTGGATCAGTCACAGTTACGATGTTTTGGTCATGTATACAGAATGGGAGAGAGTCGACCACCACGGCAGTCATGGGAGGCCAAGAACCGGATCAACGGCGTGTGAAAGACAACATCCGACAGTCCCTGATTGACAGTGCATTGGAATGGAACAAAGCCAATAAGGAAATTGCTGATAAAGAAATCTGGCAAACCTCTACACTCTAAGGTAGAAGAGGATCGACTAAATAACTAATTCATGTAGGTGACCATAGTGCATGACTTTGAAAAATGAAAAGCGAGAACATTGTATTATCTTTAGAAAGTATGGCAAATTCCAAGGTCGAAGAGGATTGACTAAATAAGTCAGAAAGCTAGGTGATTATAACGCATGTCTTGTGATAAATGACAGCAAGAACATTACATTATCTTTAGAAAGACCAAGAAATGCATGATGAATGTTTTTGCACTGAATGAATGTTTAAATTCACAAGAGGAAAACATTGTTTTGAGTAAAGTATTCATTGATTCTTTCTCTGCAGCACCACAGAGAATCAAAGCAGTTGGCTGGTAAAGAGTTTGAAGCCATCCTGGTGCATGTGATGGAGTCCATGAGGTTTCCAATGATGACACCAGACCAGCTGAGTCAGGTAGTTTTGCCTTCTTTTATTGTTTCTTTATACAATGTGTCTGTAGAGAAGCATATACTTATACCTGGATCTTCTGTAACTTACTATCCCCTAGTCCGCAAGGAAGACAATTGGATTTTTGAGCTGAAATGCTATAGAAAGATTCTCGCAAACTTAAATATTTTGGCCATATCACACGCCACGACGGATTGTAACAAATAATAGAAGACATGATAACAGGATATGTGACACTTTGGGTAGACTGAGTTTTTTCAGGCAGGCCGTGATGAGAGCGCAATTCTGCAAAGGACCTGATATGTGATGATATCTTCTCCCTCGATTTGGTAAAAAAAACCATGACCTCTAAAAACAGTTAGTATTTCCACACAGAAACTTATACAACACCCAGTGTGCCCGTGATTTTATAGCCTATGATCCTGAATAAGAAGGGAATTGCACTAGACCTGACTGAAACTGAAGAATAATGCCTTTTTCACTAATATGTATTCTCTTTGTACCAGCTGACTTTGTTATCATTGTATGTTGGCTTTGCATGAGGTATATACCAGAGTGATCCCTCAATAGAGTTTGACTCTATCATGATGGCTGCTTCATAACTTTTTTTTTGTCTAGCTTTAGATAAATCTGATAAACGCATGTTTTATTTAAATATGAGACATCTAAAGTTATAAATCGTTGGCATGCATGAAGAAGTCTGCTCAGAGGCCATATTGTTTTCACACAGACAGTAACTCAGTAAAGCTCACAAACCATGTTTTCAAATATACATTATGGTCAAGACATGTGACATTGAACACAAAGAACGGGAAATCCCATTCCAAACTGCAAGTTTACATTGTTATACCAGCCAGTGGTACATTAAAAACAGTACCGTCATGCATTGATTGACCGCCTGGGTAGTAAACAATTAGTCTGTGATACGTTCCTTATGACTCAATGAGTTAACAACAGTAGTTTCTGTTACAAGACAGTTGCATGTTTATGGTCATTTCTGTCACACTTTGGAGGTTTTCAACCAAGGCCCCCTCATATAGGCATATTTTTTTTACAGCACATTTAAAACCAACTTTGAGATAAAATAATGGCACAAGGGGGTAACCCATAAGTGCTTTGTTCTACTTCTGACTCAAGCCTGTGTCCGAAGAATCTCAGCACAGTGCATGAACTCTGCAGCACCGGTGAGGATCCTGAAACACTTTGGGTAGATTTTTAACTCCAAATTTTGCCCAGGCAGTGTCATCAGGCTACTCTTTTCAATTTCAAACTGGGATTTTTTTTTAACCACGGGCATTCAATTTTACTACCCAGAGACCAGGGAAAATTCCTAGCCTTCACCGGGGCCTCCATAACTCGAGACCATGCAGCCCCCCTCTCTAGAAGAAAGCTAATAAATGTGAAACCTGTGCTGGTAATTTGTCTACATTTGTATTTACAGGCAGAAACCCATCCTCTGGTTGAGCAGCACAAAGAACTGTTCCAGTTATCATTCCTCTTGGCATACAAATATCATGCTCTTCCCCTATCCACCAGGGCACGCACAAAAGAGTTCGCTAGCAGGTCATTCTTGCTGCGAAACTACTCCAGTCTGCGCTGGGACAAGCGTATTATTATCCCCCGCCTTTCTTCGGTGCAGAAAGGTTCAGAGGTCAGTGTCAGATTCTCAACCAGGGCTTCATCCTTCCCAGCACAGACCTGGGAGTGGGAGCTGAAGGTTCACCCGAAGGGATCAGCCAGCAACCAGGAAGATTTCAGAATCCTGCTGCACTCCAATGTCATACTAGAACAGCCTCGAGCTGTGGAGTACTACCTAGCATTAGTTAACAGCCAGCAGCTCCTCCATTCAGTCAGTGGAAGAAAGAGCTTTTCCAAGGCTCGCTACTCCTCTGACACCGAGATGGAGAAGAAAGTGTCTGTGAGTGAACTGTTTCAGCCAAATTCTCCGTTTTTGGTGGATGATTCTTTAATCCTGCAGATTTGTCTCAAGCCAGCTGACTAGATTTTCTAGCAACAAAACAGTTAATATTGGTTGGTGATTCTTCTTTTTTTCTTTTCTGCGTTCGACATCAGGTTTGTTAAATATTTAGTCCCGTCTGGGTCAAAAAATAGGGTTGTGCATCCTCTTGTATCAGTGACCCTTTATGTCTCCAAAATTAGTCCAGTATGAGCCCGCTGACTGGCAGTCCAATGCACCATGCCTGAGGGATATTATCGATTATCTGTGTCATATGGAAGGTGCGGTAGTGAAGTGGCTAGATGCTGAGATATCCTGGAAAGTAAATGTGGTGTTTGTACCACTAAATGGGTGGTCTGTTTTTGAGGAAATGGTAATTCTGCCATAATATTGACCAATTGCAAAATTGTCTTATTCTTGCAATTTGTGTATTCATAATTGCAGTATCTGATTTTTTCTTAGATAATGTAGGCATTTCTGTGTGCTTTTACTTTGATCATTCCAGTGGTATTGATGTCTCTTCCTGTTACATTTTTAGGCCATTTTGGGTGTACACGAGACACACCAATTGTGTGCACCTTACCTGCATCATTCTCCGTAAATGAGAGATTAAAGGTTTTACAGGCAAAAATGTACGCAACGGACAGTGAACACATTCTGCAAGAGGCCTAAGAAGATAGCAAGGGACAATGGCTGAAAAGGGTGGCTCTTCGATGGCACAGGCAGAAGTCACGGTTGTAACTGTTTGTGCTATTGACAAGATGGAGCGTGATGAGGAATGGGTTACAGTGCCAGCAAATTAGACTTGCTTCCCTTTTGATTGAGGGTGCTGGGGGTGAATAGAAGGTGAAACAAAGTCAGTGGTGCAAGAGCTGATCAATGACAGTTCACACCCGGGTAACATGATATATACAGATGGATCTGTAGTAAGAGGTAAGAAGAGTGGGTAGGGTTTTATTGCTACGGCGAATGAACATTGCTTGAAAACAGAGAGCCCCACGCACAACATCCAGTATGATAATGAGGCGGAGGTCACAACGGCAGTTTCCGATGGATTAAAAGCAGCCCAGACCCACACGTTATACATAATTTGAACAGACTTACGGAGCATGCTACAGAAAGTTGAAACTAGTGTCCTGCACGCTGAGCGGTTTCGCATTGATAATACCCAGATCAAGAGCATATCATGGATTTTAAGGTGTCCGAGGTAACGAGCAGATGATAGATTATCTGCTGCCACTCCTCTGTGCGAGAGCTACTTTGTGATAAAGTGGATGTGGTGAAGGCTTTATGGGATCTAATGGAAGTGTAAAGGAACAGATACTGGATCCTTACACTAAAAGACTTATTCAACAGTTGGTGTGTAGAGGTTTTGGAAGATATTCACCATTGAAGGGGAAACAAAGGCGGACTTTTAGTCAGGTTGCAGCTGGTACTAGCATGTCAGCTGTGTGTCAGTGACTGACAAAGAGGACGCAGCAGGTGTGGGAATGTCCCGAGTGCAGTGATGTCAATTCTTGATTCATTCATTCCATTTATATGACCACAAAACGTTCCCCTTATAGTGCTACCTTTTTTCATCTAAGGGCGTAATGGTCTGTTTACAGCATGACTGCAGTAATTGTTGCCCAGGCTAGCTTTCCAGAGACATTCTATTGTCATATTTGCTGCCTAGTCTGCAGGTGATGCCCCCTCCCCTTCCCCATGCAAACCTCTAGTCCAGAAAGCATATACAGAAAATGGAGTATTTCCCTTCACCCAAGGAGGCTGCAAGCTGATATATGTGGCTGTCTGTTACCGAGCTCACGCCAGGAATCATAATGTCCTGCTAATGACTGCTTAGCAACATTTCTGTGTATTGAGCCTCTTCTTCGCCAAGAACTGTCTCTAGAGGTGGCACACCTCTCTCTCTCTCTGTCTCATTTTATATAGGTAGACGATGTTCTACTTGCACTGGTTTCTTCAGGCAATGTTATTCTGTCTAAATATTTGCTTTAGAAATGTCTACCTTATTTGTTTGTTGTAGTAATTTTGGGCAACCATAAGTCCCCGTGGACCATGAAGTTGTGCTGCTGATTTCAGAAATAGTGTCTGCTATGACTGTTCACATTCCAGATCTCATATAATATTGTCCCCCGTGTGGGTTCCTCAGCCCTACTATAAGAAAAAAAACAAGAATTGACTGCCTACCCATAAGCATGTCGTAAGAGTTGACTAATTGGGAGCTTCCTTCGAAGTCGGAGTGCATCTGTCTGAGAGGCAAGGAACCAGCAGACTGCATACAGATCTGTCAAACGGATGCACACGCAACACTCAGGTTCTGGAACAGGACTGCAGTCCAGAAGTGGACAAACAACTAGAACTTTCCGTCGGAGTTCACAGCCGGTGAACGCGAAGAAAAAAGAAGATATAATATTGTCAGTACTTAAAAATCTGTTTCCTTCTTGATATTCAAGAACCCAAATTACTGTAGTTTGTGCAGATTATAAGTATCATTTGGTGCTAAAATCATGTGGTTTATTCAGAACAGTTAAAAAAATTGTGGGCAGAATATTAACAGATGTTACAAATTTTATTGCCAAAAACGGACCGCAGTATCTGTAAAGCAGTATTGTGTGCTTCACATAAAACTTTGTTTTCACCGGCTGTAACCCCAAGTAAAAAGCTCCCGGGGTTTGTAGACTTCTGGACTTATTCTGGCAGTTCAGTGTGTGGTTTGCAATCATATGGCTGTAAGCTAATGGTTTCATTGCCTACCAGATGTAACTTAAGATATGTATTTATTTTTTTTCTAAATGTAACAGTAACAATGCTCATTTTGCATTCCATTAGTAAACTGACCGGTCTTTCATTTTTGTGTTGTATTTATTTTATTTATGTAAATGCAAGATTTCCTTATTCCAAAAATAAATGGTTTTTAAAAGTGACTTGGACTTAATTATAAATAAATTGATTGCCTTATAACTCCTGATGGTTAAATTTTTCTTCGAGCTCAGGGTGTCACATAAGATACAAATAAATTGGACTTCAAGACAGTTTTCAAGTAAAAATCCTTAGTAGGAAAGGTGAATAGTGTAGTGCTGGCCACATCAGCACCACTGGCTGGCTAGTCTCCAAAATAATAACCTAGCAAAACTTTAAAGCCCTCTTTTTTTTTAGGCATTATCTGCTCAAACCTCCCCTTTCTTTTCCCTATTGACAGTGCAAACCACTGAAGCAGATCTCAGAACTAGTGAATGTCCACAAACAGTAATTGAATGAAAAAGTTTTCTGGTGGAACAAAATGTGACAAACAACAATTATGATTTAACTAATGCATTTATTGAATGAATCAAGCCTCAGCCTCTTCTCCAGGCTTGTTGAAGACGTATGTCAGGCAGCACTTGCCGCAGTACTGTCTGTCAAAGTGAGATGCCATGAAGATCCCAGCACCACAGTATTTGTTGGGGCACTCTCTGCGAAGCCGTGTGATTTTGCCATTCTCATCAACCTGTAATCAAGGCATAAAATAGAACACGACATATGTTTACTTGGTATTTAAATAATGCACACACACACAAATAAATTGCACAATTTACTGCTAGGCACATTTCACTTATCTCGTCATGTGCGTTACACTACAGAATTACACAAACATGAATGGTCAGACTGCTGTTAGTACCACTGCAACTTTGTATTTGCTGTTAAAGATGGGGGTCAGAACACTTATGGAAATGTCCCAAGTAGTGTGATGTAAATTCTGAATTAAACAAAGAAATAGACACCGGTGTGCAAATATATGACACTTAAGAAATAGTAGACTGCCTAGTTACGTGACATTTAACTTAAAATTTTACTCAGATGACAATTACATTTTCTAAAAGGTTGCTCAGCTATTAATTAGTCTCATTATTGTTCGAGGGTGTCCTAAGATGTCATCACTGCAACCTCTCTCAAGCCATATATCGGCTAGATAAATGTGTTCATATTTGTCGTAAACAAAATTGAAGTGACTGGGAATGTACAATAGAACTTACAAGACAGATACATGTATTCTAAATTATTGAATCATAAAAGCAGTTCCTCGTGAAGCTAAATGACAATGTGACTGCTCAGACAAGACTCATTTCATTATTTTCAAGGGTGTCCTAAGATGTCATCACTGCAATATCTGTCAAAATAAAAACCATGCTGATGCTGTAAAACTACTGCTTGCTGAAATACAAAACTATGCCAGCCACATTAGTCCATGTGTGTTAGATTAAAGAAAGAATACTGTTTTGTGTGGTCTAGTATTATATAACCGAACTCATAAGAGAAGTCCTATGCTTTATTTGTGTAGTAAAACTGGTTACAAGTGTACCATGTGGAAAAGAAAATCCACTGAGAACTAAATTGTTGCCCACAGCCCTAAATCATGGCTCATATCATCCAAAAGACTAACTTCCAGCAAACAACACGACTGATAGACCTTTTAGAGAAAGTATTACCACCTCCCCTGGGCTCTCAATAAGTCTTGAATGTCACATATGTGCTGAAAGTGTTAGGCCTGCTATTTTCAGACGGGGCTACGGGACAAAAGCCATGCGGAAGCCACTCGTTACATCAACGATAACAGAAAGAGTTGTTACCCTAAAAACAATTGGAGACATTCTCAATAGGAGACCGGAGTACTTAAGATTATGTGCGATGTTGATTATTTTAAAATGAACAATAAACTTTGAGATTGCTCAGACGGTGAATCATTTCATTATTGAATATCAAGGGTGTCCTAAGATGTCATCACTGCAATCTATAAATAAACATCTAATAAATAAATGCCATATCTTACTCGTAGTTAATAGCTCGTAAATGTACAAAAATAATTTCACAAAATCGGTTTGCAATCCGGTTGATGTATTGTTAACTAAAACAAGTTTCATAATTTTTGGTATTTAAAAAAATATTATGCTATATTTGTTTTTTAAGAACAATCAGCACATGGTGGGTGCTGTGGTCAACATACCACCAACTACCTGTATTCCCCAGGACCTAATAGAATTCCAACAAGTAATCAGGTTAATTGTAGTCAGACAAAGAGTCCAACAAAGCTGTGTGATACTCTCAAGCTCTGATAATGTTAAATGGTTAAAATTAAAGTTGTTTTTTGTTGTTGTTGCCATAAAGATTACCCTGTTCAACCTCACAGGAAATTAAAATTAGGGTCATTAGAATGCGATGTTAACTAGTTAAAAGAAAAGGCTACTTTTGAAATCAGAAACTAGACACATAAAACCCCTAAGTTTAAAACAAAAATATCTGGACACTGGTCACTCTTTTGCAAAGCTCAATAAATTATACATTCTAGGTAATCGTTACTAAATGGCATTACAGCTAAATTTTATTCCCAGATGACATGATCAGAAATAACCTTGTGACTAGTTGCTCAGTTATGTGTAGTCTCATTTTTTTTATTCGAGGGTGTCCTAAGATGTCATCATTGCAACTTGTTTGAAAGAAGGTGTGATCTTAAAATTACATCACAAAACACAAAGACACGCAACAATTTGTTAGTTTCAACTGTGTTCTAAAATGTCATCACTGCTAAAAACTATAAGGATGAATGCAAGACCAGCTTATTTCCTAGAAACGCTATAAAATTGACACAATACAAAATTGCTCAGTAAGTGTTGAGTTACATGATGATTTCAATGGTGTCCTAAGATGTCGTCACTGCAATCAAAAGAGTACAACTAAGAATTCAACACATAACTAATATGAAATGTTCAGAGAACCAAGGTGTAACAAAAACAAATCAAGAGATTGCTCAGTAAGTGTTCAGTTTAAGTTACATGACAGTTTCAATGGTGTCCTAAGATGTCTTCACTGCAATCCAAAAAGTATAACAGAATTCAATGCATAAATAATATGAAATATTTAAAGAAACAACAGACAACAAATCAAGAGACTGCTCAGTGTTAAGTTACATGACAGTTTCATGGATGTCCTTAGATGATGTTCACTGTAATATAAAAAGTAAAACATTTAAAACCTGGTAAAATGAAAGAACCAGGAATGTGTTTTAACAATGCACACAATAAACCAGTGAGATTGCTCAGCCATTACTGTTTCATTACATGAGATTTCAGTGGTGTCCTAAGATGTCATCACTGCAATCATATCCATAAAAGAAAGACAGGGTGTTAGTTTGCTGTCACAGCAAAAAGGAATTTCTACTTTGTTTAACTTTGGACTTTTTCAGGGTCAGAGTTTTGCATGTTTTACTAGCTTTACTGTATGCAGTTGGTTGTTCCTCGCCACTTATGCAGCTGCATTACAAATACAAAGGAGATCTCAAATTAGCTGACTCCTATGACATGCTTGCTTGGGAGGCAGTGTGTCTGTTCTTGTTCCCCCCCCCCCCACAATCAACATAGAGAAGAGAAATATATATCAGAATACACTAGCAGTAGTCTTTCTGATGACCAAAACACCTCATGGCCTATCAGGGTTTTTGTTTGTTAGAGGCTTAAATAAATATTGCACATTTTATAAAGCCTACTGTTTATGTTAATAACCTCACTGTAATATAAGTGACATACCGTGTTGTAGTTTACAGCTAAGCTCTTACACATGGATTTCAGAAGTTACCGTTTACAACATGCTTGCTAAGGAAAACCCCCTCTAGACAGGATGTCACAAGACAAATCTTTGCCTACCTTGTAGTATTTGAGAACCGCCAGCTTGACCTTCTTCTTCTTGTGTTTGTTTTTCTTCGGGGTGGTGTAGTTCTTCTTCTTCCTCTTCTTGCCTCCACCTCGCAGTCTCAGCACCAGATGAAGAGTAGACTCCTTCTGGATGTTGTAGTCGGACAGGGTACGTCCATCCTCGAGCTGTTTACCGGCAAAGATCAACCTCTGCTGGTCAGGAGGGATGCCTAATGGAGTCAAGAGAAGTAGCCACTTCTGTTTAGTGGTTTGTTTGCAGTAAAACCATTTATGCAGGGTGGCCGAAAAGTATCTACATTTTCTAAATTACTTATTAATCTTAAAATTGTAGACCTAATAAACTAGAAGCAAAATCTAGCACCCATATCGAATTAACTCTTTTGCTGCCATGCATTCTGCAGCCAACATTATCACTGAGCTAAGCTAGTTCCCCCCTAATCTTTCCCTATGTGCTGAATACTTTTCTATCCCACAAACGCAAAGAACGCCTTAGCTGTTTATATTTTTCAGACCCAATAATATTCACCATAGGAAAGTAAGCTGTGGCCAGAGTGCTAAGTCAGATGCACTATAAGTGACACCAGGAAACCTTGTCTTTACAGAAAGGAAACACTAGAAACTATAATGAATTGTCTATCTTGGTCTTTATGAGGTTGTGTGCCCTTCCTTTTAACTGAAAGTGAAATGTTAACTGCTTTTCAATTACAAGTTTTAACTAGCTTTCCAAATGTAGCCTTTAATTCCTCATCATTTCCGCGTATGACCGCCGAACATCCTCTCTGAAATAGGCTGTGCCTAACAGCCTTTAAATACAAAAACTAATGTGCCAAAGACATTAAAAGGTGTATTTAAATAAACCGAAAAAGCTTAAGTTGTACAAGGACTCACCTTCTTTGTCTTGGATTTTAGCCTTGACATTTTCAATAGTATCGCTGGGCTCTACCTGTAAGTTATACCAAAAATATCTCAAATTGTGGTACTACATAGAAAATATAGTAATTGGCTACAATGTTTAACATGCTGAATGTTTTAAATAACAGAAACAGAACTTGCGATCATTTTTTAAAATAAATTTTAAAGAGGCAAAATGGCCACCAAGTAGACATTTATGATTGAACAGTTACCAGATGTCGAATGTTAAAATATTGTTCACACTGTTAGTCTTAATATTGTTTTGGCAAAAAAATTCTGGCTGTTCCAATAATTTCTTGTTTGTAAACATGTCTATTGTTTGCAATATTACGAAGCTGACTCGTCGTCTTTTTGTCTAGTTTGATATCTATTATATGTATGCAGACTGTTGGTTCTCACATTTAAGGCAGACGCAATTTCAGACTGGGAAGTAAACACCCACATAGGATCTTTAAGTAAATAAAAAAGAACAGATTCCTTTCCCAATACCAAACCTTTTATAAAACATCTACATGAGAGCCCTAAAGCCCACACAGGTAACTAGCCTTTAAATGAGGGATATGGAACACATTGAAAAACAGGAGACAACTATAATGCTCATGCACCAAAACCCACAGGAGACAATGACAAACATAGAAAAGAGATAAATAGGCTGGTGTGTTGGAGGGGGAGAAGGGAAGTGAGGGAGAAGTGAAAAAAAAAGAGAGCAACACAATTAATACATACCTCAAGGGTAATAGTTTTACCCGTTAGGGTTTTGACAAAAATCTGCATGATGCCACCTGAAATTTTAACAAATTATTTATTAAAACAATATATATGTATTAACACAACACAAATCCTACTTCCTAGCAACAAATCCTACTTCCTAGCAAGGCAATTTTCTGTAATATTTATGCTTTATTATATTCCCCAACTGTGTTCGAATAAGAGTGAGGTAGGTATTAGGTGCACAGTACTGTACAGGTAAGTGCTTCAGTTTGATGACGATACAATTATTTTTCTTCTAGCACTACCAGCCATTGGAAAGCTCTGGCTGTTCAATCAAATTCTGGACTCTTACTACAGAACTTCGCAAGATTTTCGTGCACTTTCCTCTCGTACACCTGGTTCACTTGTATGCAGACTGCCTGCCTCTAAGACAAATGCACTTTAGCATCAAAGCAAACGCCCCTAGCCTTAACTAGTTGATTATTGAGAGAAACTGTGACATGCTTGTTGCAATTGGAATATTCATTACTTTTTTTTTTACAATGGGGCAAATGGACCCAGATAGGATAAAATAATAATGTAATAAATGTTGCAACTTTCGTTATTTATTTTACTATCACATGCCTGCATGAATATGAATATATATATATATATATATATATATATATATATATATATATATATATATATATAGGTTAATACCAGATGTAAATCCTTGTTCTAATTTGCGCTTTGTCCCTGCAAGATGTCATGTGATACATTCTGAATGATTCTGTAAAAAAATACGCTATAAAGTAAAGGAGCTTAGAATGTGACTCCGTAGGTTTACAATTGTAAACATTGTACTAATTCACTAAATAGCAACAAGAATTTTAGATGTTCATACAATCTAATAACCGGTCGTACCCAGTATAGACAGCACGCTGTCACTTATTGTCGGCCATCGAGGTATTCCAGTTCCACCATGTGGTGTCGATTTTTTTTAATCCTTTTAATTTTAATAACTAAAATAACGTAATCAAAACTGCAACAAGTATGTATAATTAATAAACGATTTCAAAATGTTAATAATAATTGAACAAAGTCTATAATAAAGTTTAACTTCACCAAAATAATAAAACTGTATTGGAGTAAAGACTTACCACTCTACGAATCGATGGCTGCCAAACCGGAAAGACCAGACATGCGCACTGCGCAGACATGTCACCACCAGCAGGGTTGCCAGATAAGAAACTTCATTTCATGCCAGACCATTACCCAAAATACGCCAGAAAATGCTAAACAAAGTTAGTTAGTTGGGTTATCATTATTGCACTACGGACATGTCCATAGGTGCTCACATCCTCCCCTCAGTGTTAACCCCATCGTCCGATGGCTAATAGTACCCGTTATATGTTGATTAACAAGTCTTCTGACGTGTCTGGTGTGCGTCTCGTTTTTTGCTGTGCCGATCTTAATTCCCAAGTGTGCCATTCTGGCGAGTGATGTGGATTCACTGCCCCCAAAGTCCTCTATCCTTCCCATTTCTCTGAGGGCATTAATAATATCAGCATAATCCATAGGCTGACCGTCGGTAGTGACAGCGAATCCAGCCAACCTGTCAGCTCTTTCATTTTCATCGACGCCTGCGTATTGCGGAACAAAAATAAAGGTGACTCCACGCACAGTGGACTTCTGTAATGATTGAAGCCATTGTCTTCGCACCGAACCTGCCTGAACCTTCCGGATCATACTCACTGAATCACTGAGTATACATACGCGGGTGTATTTTTGTGTTTCAAGCTATGCAAACGCTTGCATGCCAAATAAAGTGTAACATTGTACTCACTTCACAACAAAAGCTCTAGATTAAATTCTTCCCTGTCATTTTCACTGGAACCAGTAGAAGATACAGCGTAAACTTTTTCGGATGTAAAATCTTTAAGCGTTTTCTCAGACGGGATGATGTATGTGCAACTCATCTCTAATAATGGCATATTTCTTGTTCTGAAAATCATCAATAAATAAGGTCATCCTTAAGTGCAGGCGATATAATATTTTTTTTTAGGCATGAACATTTAGTTCTATGCAACTGTATGTGCTCCAATGTACTCCCCAGACTATGCGCTCACATATAATATTTTTTATTAGGCATGAACATTTAGTTCTATGCAACTGTATGTGCTCCAATGTACTCCCCAGACTATGCGCTCACATATAATATTTTTTATTAGGCATGAACATTTAGTTCAATGCAACTGTATGTGCTCCAATGTACTCCCCAGACTATGCGCTCACATATAATATTTTTTATTAGGCATGAACATTTAGTTCTATGCAACTGTATGTGCTCCAATGTACTCCCCCGACCATGCGCTCTCATGATTTCACTTAGATGATCAATTGTGCATATTGTACAATGGCAGGTCAAGCCTATTGCAAGTTGCAACTCTGCTGCCTTTAACTTTAATGTATCATTACTTTGCCTAGGAGTCATTGTTGTAATAAGCTATGACTGGCTTTTTGACGGAGTTTTCATCTGGTGTTTTTCGGATTTTTAATGATTTGATAGTCGGCTCTGTGGCTAAGTCGATGCGAACGCTTCGTAATGCCGGGATGCCGGGTTCGATCCCAGCTGCGGGCCCTGCGTTGGTTTCGACAGTGGTATCAAGAAAGCCGACCGTCCAGGAAGCAATGACAAACTACTAGACGTAAATTTGCCTAGAAAAACTACACAACAGCCAGGGGCTGTTGGGGTTGGTGCAGCAAAGTCCTGTAAAGTAAAGGATACGCAACTAACCAAATGATTTGATATGCTACTAATTCTTGGGGCAACAGTGCACTGACACAGTTTGCAATATACTGCCTCTTATACTTGCGATGTCATAAGACGTTTCCCATTTTTTTTTTGGAAAGGGGGGGGGGGGGGGTATCATTGTAAAAAGTAAAAAATCTATCACAGAAAGAACTAGGTCTAAATCCTCTCTATTTTTGTTGTTGTCCTCAAGTAGTTTCTGAACAGTCTAAATCACTTAATATCAGTGGTGGGTTTTGGTTTTATATCCCGCATTTATTATATGTAGTAGAATAACATAAATTACAGAGGGCCTTTGTTTTAGGAAATCACGATCCGTTAAGGAAGACAACAAATATAATAAGAAATGGCGCGAATCTCCGTTAGTCCGTACCAGGACATCACAACAAAGTCAAACTGAAATAAAGATGTTAACTGTAGGTCTACATTGCTTTTAGTAAATCTGCGTGTTTCTAACGGATAAACCATGAAAAAAATATGTACTATATTTATAACGTGGAGACATTCACAATAAATTCCAGGGTGTTGAGGTTGGGGTTTCTCCCCATCCAAGTTCGCATCGCAAAACCCCTTGAAATAATGGACTGTCAGGTCAGCTGTGGAATTCCCAGGGGATTTTCGTGTTTGGGGTACGTTACAAATATTGTACCGCGGGAAGAATCTAGAAACAAAAACCATCCAAATAGAAACAGTCACAAATTACATAGCTATTGATATGACATAACTTATAGAATAATGTCCTCATCTTCACTGATGTCTTCTGTCTCACAAGATCCACAGGATAAACTTAGCTTGGATGATGAAGTTGAAGCTTCAGATCCAAAATGATTCTGGTATGCTTTAGCTCTTGCAATTTCTTTTAATACACAATCAGGGAGCTGATAAGTGGAACAGCATTTTCCTACTCTCATCAGGCCAATTTTTATTGTCAAGATAGCATTTAATAGAACAAGTTTTATTCCATTTCTTAAGTTATATTTGATATAATTTATAGCACTGAAAACTCTTTTTACGTCAGCATTTGAATGGGGTAGTATTATGACAGTCATGGCACATTCAAAGATCTTACAGAATTGACTGATTCCTGGTGCATCTTTAAATTGTCTCACTTCACTCCAAGACGCTTCAGTTTCTGTTTTATTTGTCCGTTCAACTAAGTTTACTTTGGTTAATTGATATTCTGCTTCCGCCACACTATTATCAGTAGCCCCTAACAATTTCAATAACTATACAATAATTAGATATTTCCTTTACTGGCTGAAGTATGTTGCTCTCAGAAAAAAAGTTTAATATTTTTCAATACATCTAGATTTTCAGGAAGCATCAGAAACAGTTGCTTGAAAAATGAGACAAGGAAATCTTGACAGCGCTTTCTTAAGTTGTTCTCTTCATTTTCTGGTAATAGTCCTTTTGTTTTTAAATCATCCATTTTTTATTCGACTAGATATCAAAGGTATTGCTTAGGAGCCAAATAGTTCTCTATATTGCAAGTGAGCAAATCAGCTTTAGAAGCTGGCAACACCAGTCTTTTACCAACTGAGTAAAATATAAAGTGAGATCGTCAAGTAATTTAACTTTATCAACCTGTTTAGATTCTAACAGTTAAATAACTTTTTGCACTTACATTAGAACAGGTTGTAAAAAAAAAAGAGAAGGAATGCCTAATTTTTTTCACCACTGTACATTCCTTATAGTATTTCAGTTGTGTTGTACTTTCACTTTGTCTTGTTATTTGTCTTGTTATATTAAAGATGGAATATCTTCCTTCAATTTGGCATAAACGCCATTGTTGATACCAATCATCACCGAGGCATTATCGGTACCAGTCGCAGCCAAATTCTTCAGGTCTAATTGTTTGCTGATCAAAAGTTTCTTCAGTTCCTGATCTATACTTTCTGCATCATACTTTTCCAATTGAACTAGTCCAAGATATGTAGAAACTACTTTCTTTACTGTTTCTGTAATATATAATACACACACCAAGCACTTTCAGTACAGAAATGTCATTCGATTCGTCTAATAATTCTTCTTCTTCTTCTTCTTCACTTCCTCTTTTACCGCTGTGGGTGTCGAGGGAGATATAAGGTTCTGTTTCTAGCTCTTCTGGCTGCCTCGACCATAGGCACATCGTGCTGTTGTAGAGTTTCTCTGATGTTATCCTTCCATCTTGTTCTTGGTCTACCCCGTGCTCTACATCCTTCTTCTCTTCCCATGTATGCTTTGTATGGTATGGTGTCACAAGGCATTCTCTCTAAGTGGGCAAACCATTTCACTTGCTGTCTTTGTATGTAATCCAGAATTGGTTCTGTGCCGACTTGTTCTCTTATGATCTCATTTCTGATCTTATCTCTTATGGTCACTCCTACAGCCCTTCTCAGACATCTCATTTCCGTGGTTACTAATTTTCTTTTATGGTTTGTTGTGAGTGACCATGTCTGGCACTGGTAGCACAGAGTTGGAATAAATATGCTTTGAATAAGATGTCTCTTTGTGCTGATTGGGATTGTCTTATGCTGTAAGAGGGGGGGGGGGGGGCTAGCTGTCCCAATACTTGGTTTGCTTTACTGCACCTAATGTCAATTTCTTTATCCAATTTCCCATCTTCGGTAAATGTAGTTCCCAGATATTTAAACTCAGATGCCTGTTTAATGCCTTTGTATCCTATTGTTATGTTTAGATCTGTCTTCTTTTTTCCTATTGACATTACTTCTGTCTTTTCAGTGTTGATTCTCATATTATTTGTTTTACATTCTTCATTCATGGATGTTAGATGTTGTTGCAATTTCATGGCTGTATCTGCTATCAAGGCCTGGTCATCTGCAAAGAGTAATTCGTTGATCTTACTAAGATCTTCATTCATGGGCTTGGCATTCTTGCATATACTGTCGATGTAGGTGATAAACAGCAGTGGTGATAAGACACACCCCTGTCTTACTCCAGATGTCACTGTGAAAGGATGAGATGTTCCCTGATTTATTCTAACTACACTTCTAATAATACACGTCTAATAATTAACTATCTTTATTTGTAGAAATATCACTGATCAAATCTTTTCAAAGTGGAAAAATAAAGTGTTTCTTATAATATGTGTACACTTGCCGCGATGCATTTTACGTCCTCAGTAACTTTACTGTCAGAAATAGTGTTTTTAAACAAATCAATCAAATGGTCACAGTTCAAAATTGCACAATGACAACTTAAAAACATTGCGACAGATCCTTCAACTTAATCGGTGTAGTTCTGAAAACAGATGTCAGCCGTGTAATATCTTTGAATGAAACCGCAATTTTATGCTTTTTAGTCTCTGCATGACTCCTTAAGTCTTGTTTTTTCGCTTCAATATCACACTTGAAGTTCTTACAAAGAGCCTTAGTCGCAGGAACTACCATCACCCTGCCTTTTATTATGTCATCATGCAGCCACTTTTTCCGAAATTATTGCCCATACTGCTTTACTTTTGGCATGTTGAAAGGTTTTTCAAAGTGGAAGACACATAAAGGTGAGCAATAGTTTTTTTTTAAACATATAAAAAAAAGGACCACAAAGTCAGTATTACAGCTATACAGAGTGAGAAGACAGTTCAAACAAATGTATTATGATTTACGCGCACTTAATTAGTACTGGGGCTGTCAGATTGTTGAGCGTTGACCCCAGTGAGTTCAAAGTTTAAGTAATCGCAGTTACCACAGTGTACGTGCTCAGAGCAAAACAAAAAATATGTATAAATATTTCATACAGTAATTATTAAACTAACATTGAAAGAAAAAAAAAAATCTATAAAATATCTAACTCCAAATAAAAAACATGTAGAATTACGTCTACCATCTAGACGTCAAAAACACCATCTAGATGCAAAGGAAAACATTTAGATTTGGATGTAAAACATCCAAAATGACACACTACCATACGTAATATCCTCCAAACGATCATTCAAACTTAGAGCAATATAATTATTTATCCATTTTTAAAATTTTTATCAGGTGTGTGTATATTATTAAAACGCATTGTAAAACATTATGTACTATTTATTCTAGATAGTAGCGATAACCTTTGTTTGTACGTTTATAAACAAACTATTAGTATTAGAGAGTATATAGATGTTCCCTAACAGAATATGCATTACAAACAAATGACCAGAGAAGAATCGAAAATAATTTATTGCATCCATCAGCAAGTTCTGTACAAAACGTCGCTATCTTAATAGAACACCTGAAAGTCTCTTTCTCTGGTCAGTTCTCCAGCCCTGTGTGCTTTCACAATCAATGCATCATGAATGTCTTGTATCCACCTTTGCATAGGCAGTCAGCCTCATTCTCTGAACAAGCATGACCAATATACTCCATCCTTCGGGACAGGATGTCGTTTTTGAGCCAGTTCTCCTAAATCAGAGGTCTTCAACCTGTGGGTCGTCAGCCCTTTGTGGATCGAACGACCGTTTCACAGGGGAAACTTAAGACCATCAGAAAATACATATTCACTGAAGTTATCAGTGGATTTCTGAATCTGCTGCTACCGCTGCTGTTGCTGCTGCTACCGCTGCTGTTGCTGTTGCCGTGTTAAAGAAAACGGGATCTCCTCACTGAGAGCGGTTCTCAAGATGTGGGGCGTCAGCCCTTTGTGGATCGAACGACCGTTTCACAGGGGTAACTTAAGACCATCAGAAAACACATATTCACAGAAGTTATGAAGTAGCAACGGAAATAAATTTATGGTTGGGGGTCCCCACGACACGAGGAACTATATTAAAGGGTCGCGGCATTGGGAATATTGAGAAATATTAGGATCATGTAGGATATAAGTGGGGGCTTCCTTCGAAGTTAAAGAAGAAGAAGAAGAAAAAGAAGAAGAAGAAGAAGAAGAAGAAGAAGAAGAAGAAGAAGAAGAAGAAGAAGAAGAAGAAGAAGAAGAGAGTATATCTGCCCGAGAGGCAAGGAACAACCATCTGTACATAGATGGTTAGTAAAACGGATGAACACACTGGGGCAAACAGCATATAGCGTAAGTCCAAATGGACGAACAACCCAGAGCTTACAGCCGGTGAACAAACAAGAATAAATACATGCCACAACAGCCTAAAATTTTCTTTACGCAGTGATCCAAAAACACATAAATCTTTATAACTGGAAAAGGTGTCATACTAGCTGAGCCTTATCTTTCAAGACTAATCTGTTTATTTGGATGCCTTCCTTCTCTGCAAATGAGTCAGATATGTAGAATGGATGCGCACGCCACACTCAGGTTCTGGAATAGGACAACAGTCCAGAAGTAGACGAACAACCAGAACTTTCTGCCAGAGTTTACAGCTGGTGAACACGAAGAAGAAGATTAAGGTCTTTTTGTTTTTTTGCCCTCCATCTCCCACAGGAGTAGAAGTTTTCAACTGGTCTAATCCTTTATAGGCTTGTTCGTTATCATCATCATAAACCACTTATGCCGTTGAGGGGCGTAGGGAGGAATAATTTGCACGTTGGCTGCCACTGGCTATTGTCATGCCGTGAAGGCGTAGAAAGTCTATAATGTTGTCGATCTGTTTTTTTTTTTTCGCGGTGTAGTGTTTGTAATGGTATTTGATCTTGCTGCATTCTAAAGAGATGGCCAAACCACTTGAGCTGCTGTTTCTCGATGAATCTAGTAGTACAAGGTGTCGTTCCCACAGTTTGCCCGATAGTTGCATTATTAAAGCGATCTCGGATGGTTAGGTTGGCTGCTTTTCTCAGACACCTCATCTCACAGGTGGTGATTTTGCGTACTACTAGATAGTGTCCATGTTTGGCACTGGTAGCTTAATGTTGGAATGAATATGCTGTTAATAATCTGTCTCTTTGCACTCATAGTTACGCTTGGATGTCTTAATAATGGTGAAAATTGGTATATAAGTGCACTTGCTTTCTGACATCTGGTTTCTATTTCGCGATTAGCTGAATTTTGCAGCAAGTTTTCTATAGAGCAAGAAAGCACATCTCACAGCAACCTCTCCTTAGTCACAACATACTTACTTAGTCGCTCCTCTTCTACCTTGGGGTGTAGAGGTTTGCCAGAGAGATCGCCAGACGCCTCTATCAGCAGTTTTCTTTCTGGCTTTGTTCCATTCCAGTCCTCTGTCAGTTAGGGACTGTCAGATGTTGTTTTCCCAGCGCACCCTGGAGGTCTGGTTCCCTGGTTCTTAGCCTCCCATGACTGCCATGGTGGCCGATTTTCTCCCATTCTGCATACATGTCCAAACCATCGTAACTGTAACTGATCCACTCGGGTTTGTAAGGACTGGGTATCAAGATCTTGACGTATTGTCTGATAGCGGACTTTGTCCCTTCTTGTCACTTGGACCACCTTTCTCAGATATATTATTTCTGCAGCTGGCTTCTGTCAGCTGTTGTCATTGCCCATGACTCACACCCATAGGTCAGGCTTAGTCACAACATGCGTGATACTATTGTTGGCTGCCTTAATGTCCATTGGCAACACACGCACAGCCATCACGTCTTTTAAGAAAGTGGTCTAGCGGATAGACGCTCGCCTGTGGATCGAAAGATCGTGGTTTGGACTCCTGACAGGGTCTATACTTTTGTCAAAAATTACCTTGGTTCCCAATTCAACCCAGCTCTAAGTGGGTACCAAATATAGTCCTGGGAAGTAAAGGCAGCCGGTGTAATGCTGACCACATCACCCACCAAGTGCCTTTTGGTCTATAAAATATAGGTCTAGCTCTATTGCCTAATGGCGTGGAAAAGGGTGCTTTAGTTTATTTACTTCACGATGTCGTAGCAAGCCTCTCAGAAAGTGGAAACTACTATACCCCCAACAATAAGTTTGACTATAGAGTAGATCAGAAATCTTAATAAGTTCCCCTTGTGGATTCCAGGGTGCCGTCACTGGGGTGGGAGGGAAGTCACTGCTTTTCAACAAGCATGTCATAAAGGAAATTAAGGATTTGCTGGGCGGAAAGATGAATGAATACAGCGCAAACTGCTAAAGGCGATAACCTTTATGGCGAAGTTCTGTTATGCAGAACACTTTTTCTTTTAATGATCGGCCATTTTTCTTCTTTGTTTAAAAAAAAAAAAAAATGTCAGGCTGAACAGAATCTATTTATCACGAATTTTCGGATATCCCGAACGATTAAATGTGCCCGGCTATATAATTGGCTCAAGGTGATTTTTTTTTCTTTAAATACCAAAACATTTGCACAAGTTTTCGGCTATTTCCAGAAATTGCTCACCTCACTGCTGTTAGAATTTGACTTTTTCTCCTCCTTTCAATCAATTAGCTGCCGTCTCCACTATGAAGGTTGGCTGCAACCGACCTCCAACAAGCTCTGTCATGTCCTGGTTGTACTCTATCTCAGACTGCTGCCCGTCCACCTATTGATGTGTTCTTCCCACTTATATCATTACATACCTCTTGCCTTCGACCTTTCCCTCTAGTATGGTTTTGAAGTGTATGTTGTCTTTGTGGCCAAAGTAGTTTTTCCTCTAAAAATTTCTTTGAATTTCAGGATGTCAAGGAAAGAAAAATTAAGCCAAGTAGGAGACAGAGACTAATGCTATGAAGTGCCTTGTCGACTGGCGTGGGTGATTGTCTCTCCCATATCTGTGATCCTTTCAACGGCATGTACCAGTTCGTGTGCTGACACTTTGTACCATTAACCCCCCCCCCCTCCAAAAGGCAGGCAAGAATTGTCTTGCGCTGTCTTCCCCCCAATGGTCACATGTTTCAGTTTTCTTCTTCTCGCAACATTCTCATACACAGTCTAGGTGTTCTAACCCCAGCAGGTACGAAGATTCAGTATACCCTCATCTAAACATTCTCATATAGTCCAGGTGTTCTAGCAGGTCAAGTACCAAGGTTCAGCATACCTTTATCTAAACATTCTTAGACACAGTCCAGGTGTTGTAGCAGGTACCAAGGTTCAGCATACCTTCATCTAAACATTCTCACAGTCCAGGTGTTGTAGCAGGTACCAATGTTCAGAAAACCTTCATCTAAACATTCTCATACACAGTCCAGGTGTTGTAGCAGGTACCAATGTTCAGCATACCTTCATCTAAACATTCTCATACACAGTCCAGGTGTTGTAGCAGGTACCAATGTTCAGCATACCTTCATCTAAACATTCTCATACACAGTCCAGGTGTTGTAGCAGGTACCAATGTTCAGAAAACCTTCATCTAAACATTCTCATACACAGTCCAGGTGTTGTAGCAGGTACAAATGTTCAGCAAACCTTCATCCAAACATTCTCATACACAATCCAGGTGTTGTAGCAGGTACAAAGGTTCAGCATACCTTCATCTAAACATTCTCATACACAGTCCAGGTGTTGTAGCAGGTACCAAGGTTCAGCATACCTTCATCTAAACATTCTCACAGTCCAGGTGTTGTAGCAGGTACAAATGTTCAGCAAACCTTCATCCAAATATTCTCATACACAATCCAGGTGTTGTAGCAGGTACAAAGGTTCAGCATACCTTCATCTAAACATTCTCATACACAGTCCAGGTGTTCTAGCAGGTACAAAGGTTCAGCATACCTTCATCTAAACATTCTCATACAGTCCAGGTGTTGTAGCAGGTACCAATGTTCAGAAAACCTTCATCTAAACATTCTCATACACAGTCCAGGTGTTGTAGCAGGTACAAATGTTCAGCAAACCTTCATCCAAATATTCTCATACACAATCCAGGTGTTGTAGCAGGTACAAAGGTTCAGCATACCTTCATCTAAACATTCTCACACACAGTCCGGGTGTTGTAGCAGGTACCAATGTTCAGCAAACATTCTCATACACAGTTCAGGTATCAATGTTTAATATACCTTGATCTAAATAATTTTACTTCTTCTTTCGTTCGCCTGAAATAAGTTATCTGTATCAGAAATTTTGTCTCTTGGATAAATTTCACTGTTGTTAATTCATTCAGAGGTCCATAGAGTTTACATTCCACTGTTGTTCTTTCTGGCCAAAAGGTTTGCCTTAATGTGTCAAATTCAGTGCAGTCCTGGAGTACATGCTCTGCTGTCTGGGGCACCTTTCCACAGGTGCACATGGCTGATACACCTATCTTGAATTTTGTGTACATATGGTTATGTAATCAGTTGTGCCCTGTTCTGAGGCGGAGGATAATGACTTATTCTGATCTGTCCATAATAAAATAGTCGCCTTGTGCTGGGGCTGGTGGTTTCCTGATTGATTTAATGATTCTTTTCTTTTGGTGGTATGTGACTGGTACATCTGGCTGCACCTTTGTCGCACCTTCTCCTGCCAGTTGATCTGCTTTCTCATTTCCAGGCACTCCACAATATGATGGTATCCACTGCATTACAACTCTTTGATAAAGTTGTGTCAGCAGTGTTTGCAATTCTGGTAGTTTCCTAGACTGGAGTGCTTCAAGAACTGATTTTGCATCTGTCAGCATTACCACATACTGGGAGCCACGATTGGTATTTAGCAGTTTCTCTGTTGCTATCTTGATAGCCTGAGTTTCTGCATCATAGTTATGGCAGTACTTTCCGGTTACTACGCTGGACTTATCCCTAGTAACATCTGGGAAATCTATGTACACTCCAGCACCACCATTTCTAACTGCACTTTCTGCGGACCCATCTGTGTAGACTCTGACCCATTGTTCTTGTGGGTATTCTTCATCAATATAACTGAGGGTGGCCATTCTGCATTGTACACTATCTTGTTAAATATTCCTTTCACATTTGTCAGGATTTGTACTGTTAGTTGGCATTTCTCTCCATGGGGTTTGTTAAGTGGACAACCAGTTTCTGGAAGGTCAGCAGTTTGTCTACATATTCTTTTTGCTTGATACATTTTTACTATTGTTACTTTCATTCATAAGAAAGAGAACACTGTTCTTTGGCCACATAATGAGAAAAGAGACATTGGAGAACATTGTGACAACCGGAAAGATCAGTGGAAAAAGGGATAGAGGCAGACCAAGAGAGCTGTTCCAGGCAATCAGGGATCGTGATCTGTGGAGACGCATGAGCGCCTACACCAGTTGACAGGGCACATAATGATGATGACTTTCATTCTGTTTGTTTTATGTATCATTAGCATTTATTTATCCATCCTATTATATACTCTCACTATTACTACTTTCACTCCATTTTATTTTATCCATGTCACATCACCTTTTTCTCTTGCTATATTTCACGGGACCCCTTGGTGGGCACTGGTATTTGCAGTACCTCGTCCTTTGTTACGGTTGTGTAGTTCATGCCGAAAAAAAAGACTGGCTAAAAGGTACATTTTCCCCCTTCCCCAAGTTTTTTTTTAAGTCACATTTCATTGGACCAATTTCTCACACGACCAAAAAATGATTACCTTTCTGATAAGTTTTTTTTTTCGAGTCAGTCTCTTTAAAAACATAGGGGTTGCTGTTTTTGTTTGTCCAAGGAATTCTTCTTTAAAACCACATTTCTGAAGCCTAATGAAATTGTGGGACTTTACTTTTCACTGCCTAGGATTTACAGCAATAAGTAAAGACTAGCCCCAAATAGCTAAGGATGTTGCAATTCTTTTTTCTAACCACCAATGACATGCACGCTGTGCAAAATTTTCATTTTACAAAACCCAATCTTAGCCAGCCCTGTTCTATTTATCTTGGTGATAGATCCTCCATGTGCTTGCTTACTTACTAAAATTTCTGTACTTGTCCTAAAAAATGTGCTTTGACTCTAATAAAACATTCAGGTACTATTTCCTGTGATTCTACCACTGCTTCTGTCTTCACATTATCTAAGCTGGGGCTCAGTGCACTGAGTTGAATTGATTCAAGAACCGACAGCATTCGGGGCATTCCCATAAGCACTCCGTCCCCATCTTCAGCAGCCAGTGCCGAGTTCAGATACTAATGGTGCCAGTAGCATTCTGAATAAACGTCTGTCTTGCATTTCCTCTGAGCCTTGAGCATCTGTCAGAACCCCTGGCCACATCCCGCTGCATCAATCTCACCAGACTGTGGTGATCCATCTGCTCCTCCAAACTACACTCTCTCCCACAAGGCACTAACCACGTCTGCCTTCTCTTGTTTCAGTCAGTATTCCACCAAGCTGTGCAGAGCCAGCCAGTCTTTCTGCCTGCTCATTTCCCAACACACCAGCATACCCAGAAAGAAATCCAGACCACTCCTCACCCGTCCTCTGCAATGAAGCATGCCTGTCCTGACCTTCCCTAACACGCTCCTCGAGTCAACCACAAACACTGTACTAAAATTCAGAGACAAACTGCAGAATTCTCATTTGAAAGTGCTGTTATTTTCTAGATATCTGTGCCAACTTTGTAGATTATCCGTTTTTGCGATTTACACATTTTAGATGACATATATTTGGTCTTATTCAAACGCTTATTCATTGTTATGAGTGCATCACCATGAACTCTTACATGGAGAAGAAGAATTGATCATAAGAACAATTTCTTTGGTACCCCTTATTAGATCTTCACTGTTTATCACAGCCTAGTTGTAAACCAGAAAACAAATGGCCAACTGCCTTTTCAGGAGCGTTCACAGAAAAAGCAGCAGCAAGTTACATGTTCATAAACATCAATCACACCATTCATTGGACTGATCCAACAGAAACAAACAATTTATGATGAAAAAACAAACACAGACATAAAGATGTTGACGCTGATCAAATAAATGCAGAGTAATCGGAGTTTATTTATCATCTACAAGACGTTTCAAATAACAACAATGAATTCAAAATGTTACGGGAAAGGAAAAATTCTATCTGGAGTGCGTTATGAAAGGTAAATGGAAATGAAGTGAACTTTAAAAGGGGAAGGGAGAATGACTGACCCTATTTACTTTTCACAGAATTTACTCAACTAGGGAAGTTCAACTGTTGTTGTACTCGTCTTACATTTTATAAATGGGATTTCAAGTCACGAAAAAACTACATAGATGAAAATGGGAGATCAACTACTAACACTTAAAGAAGAAAAAATAATGTATCTCATGCGCTACACACTGAATTAGAAAATTATTGTAGCATCGCAAAAGCTACCCGAAAGCATAGAAGAAAAGCAAAGACCGGAAGAGCCCCGGCACCACAGCGGGGCAATCTTGTACAAGCTCCATGGCCCATAATAAGCCGTAAGTTTCAATTCAAAATGGTTGACAGCTATCATGCAATGGTCCCAACAACAATGTACAACCCTGGAAACAAGAATGAGAAAAAAATATAGTGAAATACAATACAGTTTTATTGGTGATCACAACTTTTGGGTAGTCGGGGGATATCTGTGTGCTCACACCACGCACACACCATGTGTGACCTTAAATCCACTCTCAGTCACACACACACACACACACCAGATTTGTAACAACCAGCTTGGTATGTAGACTGGCATTTTTGCAAACACAAAAATTTATGCCTGATATGATGACCACTATAATTCTAAAATGTCCTAATAACACAGAAGTTTATGTATAAACCATCTCCAATTTAGCTCACACAAAAAAAAATGAACTGTAATTCCTAAAATAAATAAATAAATGAAGCACATTATGAGCCTCGATTAGAAAATCCACCATTAATAATAATAATAGTTTAAAAAAAAAAAAAAATCAAATCCAGCCAAATATTAAAAACTACATTTGATCACTGCTAGGATAAACATCCGTTTTTAATGTATAAATATCAGCAGACAGATATTAAAGAGTTAAGTTCAAAACTGCACATCATTCACACTTGGACAACAAAAAGGGCCACAGATCATTAAAATGATTGATGGTAGGAGAAGTCGTCCACTTCCCGTGCAGTCATCACCCAGGCTGCTGCAAACAAGTCCATACCACCAGTTGGGGAGCAGCTGTTTAGAGTTTGTTTGTTTGTTCATACAGATGTGCAGTGAGTGGCAGAAAAACAATGAACATGAGAGGAGCTATCATACAAACAACAAAGTTACTTGGATGTCATCATCGTCACAAATTCTGAAACGAGAAATAAGAAATCTTGTGTGAGAACAATAGTAACAGAGCACAGCAGTTATAACAAATATGGAAATCTTCCACAAATATGTTGTAAGTTTTGTCAGCTCTGTGGTTAAGTCGATGTGAATGCTTCGTAATGCCGGGGTTGATCCCAGCTGCAGGCTATGCGCCTTGCGTTGGTTTCGACAGTGGTATCAGGGAGCCGACCATTCAGAAGCAATGGCAAAATACTGGATGTAAATTAGCCTAGAAAAACCACACAACAGCTAGGGGCTGCTGGGGTTGGTTCTGCAACGTCCTGTAAAGGATACGCAAGTAACCTTTGTCAGTTATATGACTATGTCCTGATTCCGTCCTACGACCCAATAGCAAACTTTTAGATCCATCAAATGTCTTTCTGCATGAAAGGCAAAGCTAGAAAATCTGATCATCCAATGTCACTATGTGGGACAAACAAGGCTCAATTGGCCGTCATCACTTGTCACTGTCAGGACCAAACTGAGGACCTGTGGCACATGCATAAAAAAAAACATTAGTGTCTGTTGCCAAAACAAAAATTCATCAGGCCCCCGTGTGGGTTCCGGGGCCCTATTGTGGGGAAAACAAGAATAGACCCACTGCCTCCCCAAAAGCATGTCGTAAGAGTCGACTAACTGGGGAGCTTCCTTTGAAGTCGGAGTGCATCTGCATGAGAGGCAAGGAACCAGCAGTCTACATTCAATTGAATCAGATCTGTCAAACTGATGCACACGCAACACTCAGGTTCTGGAGCAGGACTGCAGCCCAGAAGTGGACGAACAACCAGAACTTTACGCCAGAGTGTACAGCTGGTGAACGCAAAGAAGAATAAATTTATCAGGGTTTATATTCAAGAAAAAGAAGGCGAACTTGAACTTTATTTTCAACTGCCTGCATCTTGCAACTGCACGGTCTTTTTACAGCAAGGCTGTGAGTGACATGTATGCCTTTTGACCCACACACCCAACTTCAATGAGCATTTGCTGACCGGATTACCTTCCCGGGACAGTTTCAAGGGACTGACAGTCTTATTTGCATGGCGTTTTTTTGTTGCTCCCTTGGCTACAGTCATTTGACTGTTCAGCTCTCAAGGAAAGGCAGAGGCGCATCACGGTCATCCAAGGAGGCTTGCATAAAATGCAAAGATGATATATGACGCTCTAGTCCTGGGCTCAGGCAAGAAATCCTCACAACCTGCACATGACTGCTTAACCTCACACCAGTGTGTTGAGCCTGCCCCTTTCGGAGATCAGTCTTCAAACCCGTGACGCTGATGTTGATACAAATACACCGAGTCTATGACTTTATGGAAAGCATGCATCAGACATGGCTTCCCCCTTTTTAGTCTCGGCACTCTAGAGAGTGTGACCATTGGTAAAGGACTCTGAACCTACTGCCAAGCAGCAGGACTCTTGATGGACATTAAAGACTTTGCTGTTATGCCATAGGCCATTGTCTGACAGAAATATGAGTCTAAAGAGCTGACTGACAGTGACCGGCTGCGGTCGTGTACCTTGCCACAGTGACAATGAGGGTCGATAAGGGATACATAGAGACAGACTGAGAAACAGTCAGCAAAGATATTGCTCATTTGAGCTGCTAGTAAATCTCTTGGTCTCGGTCAGCAGCTCTTGACAGATGTTTAACCCAGGGTTGTCATTTGATGGCATATTTAGTTAGCGGGTTTTACCACCCATGCATGCGGTTGAGCTGATGAGGGCCAGACTGGACACTACAGCTGGCTCGGTTCAGGTCACAAAGGTGAACCATTATCTGTAGCGCACAGCGAGGACATGAGACATACATGAGGATCTGTAAAACCAGTACACAGCATGCTGGCCCCCAAGATGAGGCACTGAGTGGATACTTAGACACATCAAAATGGCTTTTTTCCTCTTGTCTGTGACCGAAGTCACAGCGTCACGGACGGAATTCTTCTTCTTCTTCTTCGCGTTCACGAGCTGTACACTCTGGAGGAAAGTTCTGGTTGCTCGTCCACTACTGAACTGCAGTCCTGCACCAGAACCTTAGTGTTGCGTGTGCATCAGTTTTACAGATTTTGTTCTCTTGAATACAGACTGTTGGTTCCTTGCCTCTCCAGCAGATGAACTCCGACTTCAAAAAAAGCTCCCCAATTAGTCGACTCTTACGACATGCTTTTGGGGAGGCAGTGGGTCTATTCTTGTTTTCCCCACAATGGGGCCCCGGAACCCACACGGGGGACGGATGGAATTGATTTAGAGGAAGTAAGGGAAAAATTAATTGCACATATTGACCATTCAGGGGCATAACTACATGCAATGCTTAAACCTTACACACACACACAAAAAGAGAAGCTAGTGACAGCCGTTCCATTCAAAAAATAAACAGTAGAAAGAATTGTTTAAAACTCAGGAATCTTCATTATCAAGTGCATTGCCGACTGGCATGGGCTATTATGCTTCTCCACCACCTGCAATTGTTAACAACCGCATGCATTAGCTCATGTGCTGACCCCCTCCATACTGTAACAAAAAGCTATTAAAAGTCATTTCACACTGCCGTCCTCTGACTCTTCTCCCACAAATTTTTCCTGTGATCCGGTTTCCTTCTTCTCATAACACGATGATTGTCTTCAAGTTCTCGCCTCTTTCAAAACAACTGGGATGCTTTTTTTTGGCTGCCCAAAAAACGCTAAACACTCTTGTAAAAACTGCCTAGGAATACATTGACACAATCATAAGAAACCACAAAACAAGGAAATTACCTTCATAATTAACCTGACCATCACCATCAATATCAGCTTCCCTGATCATCTCGTCGACCTCTTCATCTGTCAACTTTTCACCCAAGTTTGTCATCACATGTCGCAGCTCAGCAGCACTAATAAACCCATTGCCGTCCTTATCAAACACACGGAATGCTTCACGGATTTCCTCCTCACTGTCGGTATCTTTCATTTTTCTAGCCATCATGGTAAGGAATTCTGGAAAGTCTATTGTGCCATTGCCTGTAGGAGTACGACCAACAACAGAATGTTATCAGAAACAAAACAGGAATTACAGGAAACACAACAAAAATATGAACAAGCACACTTTATAGAATAGAATAGCAACTAAAGTAGTGACTGGTTATGGTTCCCCAAAACAACAAAAAAGTATGTATGCCCCTTAAAGGGCGCTCCAGAATCAATCACCAGCATTTTTTTTTTTGCTGTTGTGTTTTTCTTCTAGACAAATTTACGTTCAGTAGTTTGCCATTCTACTGAACAGTAGGCTCTCAATACCAGTGTTGAAATCAACACAAGGCGGCCTGCTGTCAAATCGACTACAGCTAGCATATTAATAAAAACATTTGAAATAAAAAAGCACAGGGCTCTGCTAATGCGTTTCTACATATTCTAATGTGACATTTAACAGCACAGAATCAGTCAAGTGCCACGCTAGATCTATTGTCTTTTCTCACAACCCATAGTGCTCGTTCCTGTGAATATGAGATCTTGTAGAAGGTCTGCATACATGTGATCATATACACCTTCGCCCATGTACAAGTTTCATCCAGGTACTAGTTGCACCTGGCATCATATTTATATTAAAATTAACAAGTGATATTCTATAACTGTGATTTTTAAACTACTAACCAACCAAGGTTCAAGAATCTCGACTAACTGCGAGCTCAAACATTAGCACAAATGACTGGCTTACAAAGACTGACAGTTTAATGTTTGTGAAATCACCTTCAATACCCTTACAGTGTTCTGGATATGACATGTAGGTGTGTGTGCTTCTCTCTCAACTAAATATTTCACTTCAGTGCCCAAAACTCTTCATTGCTGGTGTTTCCCGTTTTCATGGGACACTATGATCCATGCTGTCTCCACTGTAAACACTAAGGGCAAACAATGGGGAAATGACACAGCTCAGATAAGAAATATGAGGAGTCCAAACTAAACAGCATCACAAGCTATCTGTGGTAAGACACACCCATGTGTTGCCCCCTACCTTCCCTTGGGAGCCAAATGACATGCACATTTCTGCTCTGGGCAGACCAGGCTAGTTCAAATGTATAGGCTCCTAGTGTGGGTTCCACGGCCCCCTTGTGGAGAAAACACTGCCTCCCCAACAAGCATATGTCGACTAATTGGGGGTTTCCTTCAAAGTCGGAGTGCACCTGCCTGAGAGGCAAGGAACCAACAGTCTGCACCTAAAAAAATCATATCTTTTACAACGGATGTGCATTCACAACTTAGGTTCTGGAACAAGTCCAGAGGTGGTTGAACAACCAGAACTTTCTGCCAGTGTATGCAAAGAAGGCAAAAAGGACACCAAAGGTGACACAGTAAAACTATAAACTGTCATTCGGAAAAACAGGAAAGCTTGGGGAAAAGCAAACACAACCCACTGTTCTACGTGCGATTAACCAAATTACATGCAATTTCTGGTGGGATAGAGCATATACCCATGGCTCCTTAATAAGCATGTCCGCAAAGGGTCTTGCTTAAATCAGATGTGTTGGGCTGACACACACAAAAATCAACCTGAGATATAACAGTCTAGGGGAGTCGCTGTGGTGTAGTGAATAAATGCTTGCCTGTGGACCAGAAAGTCGTGGGTTCAGGCCCTGGTGGAACCTGGCTTCCAGGTTGACTTAGCCTTGAGTGGGTACCAGGTGCAGCCCTGGGATGTTGACCACATCGCCACCAAGTAAAGATTAGTCTATAGAATATAGGTCTAGTCCTATATGCCTGAAGGTTGGAAAAGGGTCCTTCACTTTACTTATAGCAGTATAGATGTTACCACAACATAACATGCTAACCACCCTTTTAAAGGTCAATATAGAAACAGACGCAACCATGACATGATTAGCTTACTACCTTATGTGGGTTCCAGAGCCCCATAGTGGGGAAAACACAAACAGACCCACTGTCCCCCCCCCCCCTCCAAGCACGTCGTAAGAGTTGACTAACTGGGTGCTTTCTTCGAAGTCGGAGTATGTGCCTGAGAGGCAAGGAACAATCAACTACACACAAATAAGCCAGTAAAATGGATGTACACGCAAAACTCAGGCCCTGGCACAAAGTCAAAATTGGTGAACAATTAGGACTTTCCGACGGAGCTTACAGCTGGTGAACCAAGAAGATAAGCTCAGAGTTAGGAGGATCATCTGGTGGCTTTGTACTTACGGAGGAAGCACCATGGGAAAGCAAAGGCTGCTCTAGGCCCAGCGAAACAGTCACCAGATAGAGTGGACATCACAATAGGGAGGTTGTGGCAGGCCTAAAACTATCTAGGAACATTATGAATGTGGAAAACACGGAATGTCTGAGAGGGACACACTGAAGCTATGGTGTAAGCTGACAACGCTAATACCCTTATATTTACATTCAGAAGTTACAAGTCTTACTTACTTTATTATGGTTTACAGAAATTTGCATGCCCAGATTTGAAATATGTATACATACCATCTGCATCAACTTCATTGATCATGTCTTGTAACTCAGCTTCTGTTGGGTTCTGCCCCAGTGATCGCATGACAGTGCCCAGCTCTTTTGTAGTAATTGTTCCGTCACCATCTTTATCAAAAAGACTGAATGCCTCTTTGAACTCTGAAAAGGAAAACGAAGATGCAATTTAAAGACATAATTTAACATCATACCTTCTCAGATATTATTGATGTCTTTTATTTCTTTTCATACACCCTGCCAGTGGTTTTCACATGTAAAGGTCTCTATAAAGTTTGTTGTGAGATGCACCTGTTCTACTGTTCCATCTGAATGCCAACAAGCCAAACATGGGATCTCTATATCATGTCTGTAGCACACGTTCAGTCTTCTGTGGTGCCTGTCCACAAGGGTAAACTTCTGAATCCTTGAATTTCTTGTATGTTTGGCTGCAGTCTGTTGTGCCCAGTAGGCAATCTCAATATAATAATCTGCTTCTTACATTTGAGTAGGCTGATTGGGATTTCAGGATTGCTTCCTGAATGGCAGGTGTTCTAATGGCTGCCTTGATTCAAGTTTTATTTTTCTCACAACTGCATCCTATATCTGGTCGTTCTGTATGGCTATGTGAGTAAACATACAGTATTATGACCACCACACATTTCTTCCAACATTGCAGCTGGGACAAAATAAAGTAGGCGGAGGACACCTCTGTGTAGATACAAAATAAATATGTTTGTAGGACAGCCTGATACATAAAAGGCTAAAATTTGATTTGCAAAAGGGTGAAAATTGGCTTTCTAATCCTGAAGTCGACTCAGAAGTGTTTCCTTCAAATTCAGAGTGCATCTGCACGAGAGACAAAGAACCAACAGCCTGCATATAGAGAAGCCAAATCTGTAAAACAGATGTGCGGATAAAACTCAAGTTCAGAAGTAGACAGACAAGCAGAACTTTCAACTGGAGTTTACAGCTGGTGAATTCTTATCAAGAAGAGATTTATTGGTGCCCTTAAAGTTTTAGTTTCCCGTTTGATCTATAGGAAGGAGGAGACCAATCACAGTCAGGAGCAGTCTTCACAATAAAGGTTGGCTGCAATAGATCTTCGGCATGCTAGTTCTGTCACCCTGGATGTACTTGCCCAGCTCTTGTTGGTGCTATCCCCCTATTTGTAATGCTGTCTGCCTCTTGCTCACTCACATTCAACATTTCCACCTAGGAGTTTTTATAGTGTTATATCTTAATATAACCAAGATATTTCACTTCTCTCCTTTCCCCCGTGTGGGTTCCGGGGCCCTATTGTGAGGAAAACAAGAATAGACCCACTGCCTCCCCAAAAGCATGTCGTAAGAGTCGACTACCTGGGGAGCTTCCTTTGAAGTCGGAGTGCATCTGCCTGAGAGGCAAGGAACCAGCAGTCTACATTCAATTGAATCAGATCTGTAAAACTGATGCACACGCAAAACTCAGGTTCTGGAGCAGGGCTACAGTCCAAAAGTGGACGAACAACCAGAACTTTACGCCAGAGTGTACAGCTGGTGAACGCGAAGAAGAAGAAGAAGACTTCTCTCCTTTTATTACCGCTAGCAACATTTTTCATTCTAGTCTCTTCAAAACCTTGTACTTGCTTTTGCTGCATTAAAATACATATACATATTCTTCTGTAGATCCACATTTCCAGAGAGACCTATTCTAAATGACTGCTCACTGTCCAGCCACACCATACATAAGGGTCGAGTATGGACAACATTCACCTACTCTCACTTTTAATGTGCTGTTTAATCTAGATCAATTTTTTAAACATGTGGTTGAAATTAATCCGGCCATTCCAATGTTCCCCTTACACTGCTATCCTGTTATTGTGTGTCCATACAGTTCATTTCTATGTTATGCCCCACACCCCCCAAACACTCCCCCTCTAAACAATATGGTGAACCCCCCCCCCCCCCCCCCCCAAGAAAACTCCTTCTAAAAAAAAATGGTGACCCCCCCCCCCCCCCCCTCCCCCCCCCCCCCCCCCCCCCCCCCCCCCCCCCCCCTAAAAAAATGGTGACTATTCCCAACATATTCATGGGTGGTTTGCACAAACCTCTGAGGCAAAGATGTGGAGGTCCAATGTGTCTGGCTATACTTCTTCCCTTTATTCCACGATGGAGAACAGGCCCTAAACTCATGCCAGACTTTCCTATTATCTGCCACATTGTACTACTTTCCCCATATGCCCCACCTATCTTATCCGTGTATCATGTTCTTTTATTTCTCTGGTCCTGTAGGCTCTAGTTGCATAATTATCAGATTTTCCCAGCAATTGTCCTTTTTAGCACCAGCATCATTCACACTGATTCATGTTGTTTACTTTGCACCAAAACTGCATCAGTGAGATTGACATTTAATTCCTCGTATCTGGTGCAGGAATCAGGGAATGCTTGCAGTTGATAAGAGACAAGGGACAGTCCCCCCCCCCCCCCACCCCCCCCCCCCCCCACCCCCCCCCCCACCCCCCCCCCCCCCCCCCCCCCCCCCCCCCCCCCCCCCCAAAAAAAATGGACACAAGGAAATGAGAGGCTACCAAACAGTTGGGCTTGAGATAGAAGGTTAGACTACCAATGTAATGAAATAGTATGCAGGGACACCCACAACAGCTGTAATACATTCATAAAATGATAACCGATCACTTCCATATTTAGTCCTGGAGTCATTATAAATGTTAGAAGCGCATTTCAGGTCTACAATATGTACAGCCCTATTGATTTTCCCTTTAATGCTGCACAGTTGACAACTGTCACATGTAATAATATCTTTATATAATGTATGCCTGGCAACATGTTACAATCATAGCTGATGCAGTTTACAGATGTGTCTGTTGTATTTCATTAGCATCATTACAGAACAGTATATACCTGTCCTGCCGCAAACCAGTAGTGACTCATTTCATTCAACAGACTTTCTAATGCAGAATTGCTCAGCTGCACATGATGGTAATGAATATAACGACATGGCATAAGATGGTTTAGGACAGGGCTAGTTATCTGATGGTCCGCGAGTCGTATCCAGGGTAGAGAGGCCCACGGAATATTACCCCCCTGTACTGTAGTAATGATTTTCCTATGTGGGGCCTCAGGCAATCACAAATGTCAACAATTTGACAAACCAATAGTGACTCATTTAACTTGTCAACATACTTTCTAACTTAGATGGGCTGAGCTGCATATAACGGTAAGGAATATGATGACTGGGTATAAGATAGTTTAGGGGAGGGGTGGCCAACATTTTTTGGTCCCTTGGCTAAATTCAGAAATACCAACCTGGTCACGGACCACACACACACACACACACAATGTCGCATTATAAACATATTTCCCAGACTTCCTTGCGACTGAGTTTGTACTCATCATCTGTTTCATTAGAGGACTAATTCTGAGATTTTTTGCATGCATACAAAATGTATGTTTGTCTGTTCTGCTATTTTGTGAGCTTAAGGGTCAGATTATATAGTAATTGTACACCAGCATCAAGGGCCCATTAAATATTGCTTGGTGGGCCATAGTTTGCTTTCCCCTGGTTCAGGATGAGCCATGGACCAGACTGACAAACTAAATACCCTATGAGAAGGAAGACATTTGCGAGAATCAACTGAGGACTGTGCATCCACAATGATAGTCAGTCTGCAAGAACGGCAGGTTAAGCGGGGTTTGGGCAAACATAAGAACTATGCAGGAAGCCGAAGAATAAATCAACACAGGACCGGTGTTGCCAGCGGTTAAACTTTGCGGAGGGGACTGTGAGCACTTATGGTCTGGTTCATTGTGCATAGCAGTCAACTTAATAGCCAGGACAGAAAAAGACATGTCTTTTTATTTTATGATGAATGAAGTTTTTAGCCTGCAATAAACACTATTTCTTAAAGTTTCAGCAACCTCATCTTCCACTTTAATGTAACATGACATAACTTGTAAGTCAACTGAAATGCAGGTATGTACAGTTTAAGTAGCAAAATGGGGACTAACAACAGCAGATGAAGCCAGCGTACTTGAAAATTACTGACCACACATCGTCATGCCCTCGAGGGATGCAATTTTTCGTTATTTTGAAGCCCCACACTGGCTCTTGCCAGGGGCCGCAATATAGCCAGGCCATAAATATGGTCTAATGGCCGAGCGCAGTTTCTGGGATCTCTCCACAGGTGATCCTCATCCACATAGTGGCACTTTGTGTCATCAGGTGTTTATCGCTTGTGTGATGTCCTAGTGGGGTAACATGTACCACTACCACTACTAATTATTGACTGCTACTCCCAGAGAGAAATAAGGGCAGGCTCATGAATTCTTAGGCTTAGCTGAACAACTACAATACTGCTGACACCCTTCTGACATTGTTTTCAAATCCTCATCCTACCTTTTAGTTATCATGTGCCATGCTGGGTAATTACCCCCTTCTTCAACACCACTGCTTCACCCAGCCATTTATTTATTTATAATTTTCTAAAGCCATGCCTTTCCCCAGTTACCAAGCTTTTTAGACCTGCTCTCTTCCCAGTGCATCATTTTGGGCGCAGCAAAAAAAGTGTGGGATAACTATGGCAAAGCCTGAGGTCTCAAAACCATAATTAAAAAAACACCAAAAACCAAAAATTTGAATTAGAGATAATGACCGTACCTGCAATCTGTTCCTCTGTAAGCTGGTCAGCCTGGAAATACAAGAAAACAGACATGTTAGTCAACCTGTGCCACATTTGTTACTTTAGGTCTGCATCTCGTGTGAAGTAGACAATACTAGGAAAGACTGCACAAACAGCACACAGGAGATGAGTTAATTCCTATATAAAGGTCACTGTTGGGTCCCAGATACCGGGAGGGGGGGGGGGGGGGGGGGGGGGGGGGGGGGGAGGGGGGGGGGGGGGGGGGGGGTTGGGAGAGAGATATATGCATCAACTTCCATTAAGTGATACTCTATGTCAAATCACTTCCAACACCTGCATCTGTGTAGTTTGACATCTCACATGATAATCTAACCAGAAGAGGGAAACCTTTTTGGGGTCTGCAGGCAAATTTTAGAACTACCAACCTGGTCATGGGGCAAGTTAAAAGAAAAAAGGGAGAAGATATATGCATCAACTTCCATTAAGTGATACTCTATGTCAAATCACTTCCAACACCTGCATCTGTGTAGTTTGACATCTCACATGATAATCTAACCAGAAGAGGGGAAACCTTTTTGGGGCCTGCAGGCAAATTTTAGAACTACCAACCTGGTCATGGGGCAAGTTAAAAGAAAAAAGGCCTTTCCAGGCCTGTTGTGCCCAGCCCAGATCCGAACCTAGGATCAAAATCTATGCGCTTGCTTCCTGATTATGCCACCATGTATGTGACATAGCTATTTAGACATTTGTCCTCTTCGTCTTCCAACTTGCTCTAATCACCATAAAGTTTGCTCCCCTTCCCCCCTCCCAACGCTCAAATTATGCAGACAGCCCTATAACTGATTGCTCGAATCAATTCACAGCTACCATTGTTCTAGGACTGCCTCATGGTGGTGGTGGTGGAGGTGGGGGAATTTACAAGACAAATACAGCAAAGAAAAGAAGGTAAATTGCAATATCCCATACAAAAACTGTTTAAGCAAAATCTACGTAGAACATACTAAGTTTGAGGCTTTCACAACGCAAAGACAAATGTAAAACAGAACAAACAAGAGGGAAAAAGTTTATATAATCATCAACATAGCAACAAGAATATATAAACGTGATTACCAGCCTTGTATGCATAGTTATAAAAGGGCAGGAGTGTGTGTATACAAATATATATATATTTTTTACCCAAGCTTCAACAGTGCCAAAAAGGGAACAAGAATATGTGAAAATATAAACAAGAAAAGGGGAAAAAGCAATATAATACAAATAGCTAACCAGTCAACTTGGCACAGCTGCAGCAACATTAGGAAGAACCTTTGATCTTCAGTTTCATTGCAGAACAAACACTTGGATGAACATTTTATCCTCCAGTTAACTTTTTTCTTTACATGTATTGAGGTTAACGGCCGTGGGTGTATGTTAAACAAGGTGGTCTGTGTTAGGTACTGTAAGAAATGTATAATGCAACACTAAGAGGGTTGTGACTGAAGGGCCTGTGTGGCAGTTACTGCCAGATATGCCAAAAGAGAACGGACCATAGACTGCTTGTGGGTAGACCGGGAAAGCTAACTAAAGACTACAAAATGCTAGAAACAGATTATGCCATGGGCTTGAAACAGCAGTGTAACTTGCTTTTTGACATCCAAGAAGAGAAAACAAATGTTCAGTAAATACTCAGCAATGAAATTATCTACAAGAACTACAGCATGAAAGGGCAACCTGCTTCTACTACCAAAAAGAATTTTAGGTGCTATTATTAATATCCTACCCCAAACAGGGGAAATCCACAGGTCACGAGACAGTAATTTTTTCAGGGGGTGGTAGATAGGCTGCATGCAGTCGTGGTACCTAGGCGGATTGGGGTTAGGGCCAGTTCTAGATGTTCTGGGGTCGTTAAAAGCTGGCAAACACAGTCTTAGAACCCTCTAAAATGTTGGACTGTCATTTGACGTCATCTGGGGTAGGATATTAATAAAGAACCGAATTTTATGCCATCAAACCAAAGAACTAAATGTCTACAACATTTCTCAGACAGGGACACGTTTTTATTTTGTAAATTATTGCAGTCAAAACTTAACTCATGTTCATGTTTACACTACTCAACTTATAAATAGCAGATGCTTCTGTAACATGTTTAAAGTTCAGAAGTCAAGAGAGGTTTCTTTTCCTGAATCAAGTGACTGGAATGAAACCAAATCACAATCTCTTTGGAAACATACAGCCAGGAAACCGTATCAATTGTTCACAATGCTAGAGAGTGGAAGCCATGGTAGCACACTGGCTAGACGCGCTCACCTGCCAGCCTAAGGTCTAAGGTTTAAATCTCCACCTCACAAGTGACCTCAGCTCCCAGCTCTTCCCAGCCTAACATGGGTATCCATATCCAGAGAAGGAAATGTGGCCCTGTGATGTTGATGACATGACCCACAAAGTGTTGACTGGTCTATAAAATATAGGTCTGGCACTATATTACAGCTAGCCCTATATGCCTCAAGTGGGAGAAAGGGATCTTTTATTTTACCGTGACTAATGTATGCATGATGTGCCAAAGAGGGGAAAAAGGTTCTTTACTCCCTAGAGCAGAGCTGTTTAACTGGTAGCCTGCATGTTATTGTCAGGGCTGCCAATAGGACTTTTTTTTTTAAAACCCACCTAAACGAACAAAAACCCAAGCAATACATAAGCAAAGACCCCCCCCCCCCCCCCCCCCCCCCATAAATTTTAAAACCTAGATTGTTACAAAGTACAAATTCTATAGTTACAAAATGAAAAAAAAAAAAAAAAAACATTTACCTACTTTCATATAAAGATATATGTTTTAAAAAAAAAAAGCAGATTTCAAAATTTGAGCCCAAGGAGTCATATAAAACCCCACCTCTGGGGAGAAAAAACCCCAGTTTTGGTAGCCCTGGTTACTACTGTCAATTGTATTAATGATCTTTCTATGCTGGAGTTCTAGACTCTTGCCTGTGATAGTCCCCATTTCAAAATGTTTGGCCCCTGAGTAAACTTAGTTGAACAGCCCAGTCCTAGTGTATGGGAAAGGCCACGATGGCAAGCCCAAATGCAAAGAACTCACAACTACACATACTATTAGTGCTACCGAACAGGCAACACACAAGATGGTACACAGTATCCTCCAGAATATAGGGACAACTTTGCGGTGAAGATAAGAAGGAAATTCCTGTGTTGCACAGGCTGAACACTGCACCTGTGTGAATGTGGAATGCGAAAAACTATTAAATAATTTTCCCAAGCACAAGTTTGTGCTTGTTATAAAACTGCAATAGAAGGCTGACATGATGAGAAATGTCACAGAAGAGAAGCTGTGAGGAGGGGAGTTTGTTGGCCACCCCTGCAACTCTACACACCCAAAGAATGTATTCCACTGAAGTGTTTCTAACGGTTTTCTCAATGTACAGGGAGCCTCTAAGCATTATCAAAAGGTCAACTGGAATATAACTACAGGCCACAGGAATGTAGGATCCTAGGGTTATCAACAATTGTAAGAATGAAAAGGGGCCCTGAAAAGGAAAATGGGTTGGGAGAAGACACAGACTGCTCTGTAGATACATAATCTGTCACAGCTATAACAAAAACTGTCTGGCAAGCTTCAAATATATCTGACAAGGACAGAGTTATACACATGGCTAAACAACGCTGGCAACTTTTTAATGTAGCCTAAGCTGTGAGAAGTTTCAAGTTGTCAAAGGCTTCACACACAAAAACCAGCAGATAACTTCACAGCAACGATGGTTAAATAACCACACTAATATCTATCTAGCTTACTTGAATAAAAAATATGCTGACAGCCATGTGTTACATTTAATTTAATAACTGCATTAAACATAAACCGCAAAGAAAATAAGAGAATAATGATATAAGAAAAAAAAAAAAAAAAAAACATGCAAAAGATAGCTAAGAACAATGTGTGGCATTTAATGTATTATGATGTTTATCCCACAAATTGGGGAAGGGGAAGAGGAGGAAAGAGAATAAAAAATACAGTAAAACCTTGTTAACGTGAACAATATTTTGGTCACAGCAGAGATGCATTATGGATAATACATCTATCAGTCCCAGGTTTACAAGGTTTTACTGTATTAGGCAGGAGGAGAAAAGGTGCAATTTTAAACAGCAATGACAGTCTATGGCACAACATTAACAAACAAATATTAACATTAGAAGAACCTGCATATTTTCCCACTGTGACAACCTATAAATGTGAGTTGTAGACCAGTTTGCAATTATGAAAGAATACCTGAGCTTACAAGATACAAGATGAAATGCTACAGAAAAATGTGTAGAAATACTATGGACTGAACAAAGAAATATTCTACAAGATTTGAGCACATACCAGGGCTGGCTTATATAAAACTGCCCTTTGGCCATAATAAATGCTGTACTGACATAAAGAATAGCCACAGAAAATACAGTTCCTGGAAAAAGAGGCAGGCACTGACTAGCTTGAAGGTAGACAAAGATAAAGGAGACAACTTAGGCATAAGAATGCTGGAGGAAAAAACTGACAAATGACTGCAGCCTTTATGGAAGACGATAAAAGCCGCAACACTTTGCAAAGCAACAGCTAAACTGTGAACTGATGCTGCAGACACAACTGTGTTTCAGGAAGGATCAGCACTTTATATACTAATCTGTAAGAACTGAGCAGTTAATAGTTTGTAGAGAAAAGCAAGCAGTAGTCTTTTATCAAGCTGTATGCAATTTTTTTCTCCGTTAGTAACAAAAATTTTCTCTAGGGAAAAAAAGGTTGATGTGTGTGTGTGGGGGGAAGCTTTGTCTTAGCACAAGCAAGTATGCCAATTCTGGAACTGGAACAAGACCAAAGTCTAGAAGTGGGTGAACAATCAGAAGTTTCTAAAGGGTTTACAGGCCAATGAGGGCCCGGAAGAATACACTGAAGAAGAAAACTTGGCTTCTGTCAATTCTTTGCCAGTGTTGGAGATACATCCAGGTTTAGATGGGTCTCAGTCTCTTGCACGCTGAGACCCAGAGACAGCCAGCAACAATGAGAACACAAGAAAGAGAGAGAGAGAGATAGAGAGAGATAGAGATTTGGGGAGACTTTCATTTTAATATAAATGATAAGCTATCACAAAATGTTTCACTTTCACAGATGTGCAGAAGCACACAACATGGAATGATTTGAAAGAATACCCAATGTGGACCTAATGGAGAAAATCAAAAGGTGAGGAAAAGATGCTTGGTTAAACTGAACGCTTGCTAAGAAATACTACCAACAGTTTAGCAAAAAAGGTATTTCTCTGGAACTCACCGAACAAAACATAAATAAATGCCTAAATACAGGGCAATGACAATTGTCAGATATGAATATTTAGTTACACAAAGGACAGGAGTATATACATATTTACACAAGCTTCAACTGTACCAAGTTAACAAGAATATATGGAAATTGGTATAAAGGTTATGAAGGCAACTGGTTAAAGACAAGTTGCTCGAGTATTGCTGCTTCAATGGGAATATATTTTTCTTCTTTGCTTTCACCAGCTGTAAACTCTGAAAATGTCTGGTTGTTTGTCCACTTCTGGGCTTTGGTCATCCAAGAATGTGCGTTTTAAGTGCGCACCTCAACTTTGAAAGAAATAGTAGACTTTTATTACATGTTTGTCAGCATCCAGGGTGTCCACCCCCTCCCCCCCCCCACTCTTTCCCGCAATGGGACAGAGACCCACACAGAAAAAAATGTTGCTTGAACACTGCTTCAATGGGAATATTAAACAGAAACAATAACAATAAAACTAAAAGACCTAATTTCCAAGACATTTAAATCTGACAGTCTGCTAAAGAAAATGTACAATGTGACAAAAAGCCATTAGCAAAAAAAAAAAAAAAAAAGTTAACCAAGCAAACAACATATGCTCATCATTTACCCCCTACCAAAAAATTTGTTTTCATGGCACAAAAATTGCTTAAGTAAAGAAAATGTAAAATATTAGCAGTAACAGATGAGACTTGATATAATCCACATGTGAATCAGCACAGGTAAAGAGAACGGGAAAAATATCAAAGAAAATAATGTTTAAACAAAAATAAAACAAATTAAAATAAATTTTGAAGGTATGTGAATACAGCTACACCTTTAACATGGCACAGTGAATACATTCTTAGTCATTCTACTCTAATGACTGTATTGAAAGGAGTGTCTCGACTAGTCACTCTCCTGTAAGCCACTTTGTGAAACACCCACACCCTTTTAAGTGAGAAGTATATATATACAATAAAAGTTAAAAGCATTTCAAATCTTGTAAATATGTATGTTTTAAAGTTTCTTTCTCCCTACTTTCTTCACAGCAAAGAAGCTGTGTATGAATGAATTGAATGTGTGTTTCTTTTTCTAATTTCAACTCATTTCTTAAACTTATAATACAGTATGACCCCATTAACATAAATTTTAAAGGACTGAAAAGTCAAAAGGTCCTGTTAAAAACAGTGCTAACTGGAGATAATACATGTGACAATATATGCACATCTCTGCCAGGACCACAGTTTTGTTCATCATATTAAATTAACCAAGTGTTCGTGTTATCGAGGTTTTACTGTATAACTAGTTTTAATGAATTTTTCTGACCTGAGCACAATACAATTAATTAAAAAAAACAAGAAAAGGATTGTTAATTTAGCTCGTAAGTCTTTAATTTGTATAATAAATAGTAAAATACGCTAATAATAATAGTAATATATTGTTAATATTAATTTATTATTATCAGTTTCAGTTTAACCAAAACTTGTAATTTTATTTTATATGAAAAAATCATTACTTATATTAGTTTTATTAGTTTACACACTATCGCATCAAAATTTGATTGAAATCAATCAATGGTTGCTAATTATTATCTGCTATTTTGTAATAATGTGATTAATGTATACACTATATATTGTAACAGTTGTAAACCTTTTAAAACTATTACACACAATAGTAACTAGAATAAGAATTATATTATATATTATTATTATTATATACATGCACATAAAAACAGTGTAACAATATAAAATGAAGATTAACAGACACTATTAATACTATTAACTATGCACTGTATGTTATTTACTGTAATATAAGGATTGATTATGATAAATAATTTAGATGTTAACATGTAGAGGGCACACAGAAGTATATGACAGCAGAGACATACAAGCCAAGCAAGCGCTGCAGTTTCTTGTAGGATTCGCCTGAAACAAGAATACAATAAAGAGATCCTGCAAGAAACATTTCCCACATAAGAATAAGAGTCAGTCAAAATACTTGAGCCGGTACTGACGGGTTAAGCAGACAAAACTGGGTTTACAACAAATCTGGAAGAAAAATATTCATCTCTACAGAAACATTAGATATCTGAGGTAAAACTAGAGTTACGTGAAGACATGGATGCCATGTACGAAATATTTACCATTTTGGATTGAAGTCGAGCTCAGGAAAGTGGTAAATCCCTTTTCCTTTGGCGATATGAGTCAACAAGTTTCCTTATCCGCGCAAATTTCTCTTTTGGCGCCTCGCAAAAATTCTTGCGCAAAGCGGTAACGTCGAATATTTTTAATACCACCCACGGTAAAAAAAAATATCCACAAAAGTCAATGAAATGCAGTCCAAACCTCTATCAAACACAGTAAATCCTTTTTCTGTTCGTCTACAAATGTGAATGATGAATAAACGACTGGAGTTGTAGAGACAATAAATAAAGAGGAGAGAGAAGAGCTCACACCGGTCACTAGCCTGCTCGGCTTCGGCGCCAAATGTTTCTTCGCTAAACGTTTCTACCGCTACAGATTTGTTACGGCGAACGCGATTGGCTAGCGGGCATCCGCAATGCGACATGAGCGCGTTTACATACAAAATGTCCAACCTGGAACTGATAGATAGACGATATGTAGTCTTCTCTCAAACTGTTTAATTAACTCTCAAATCTGTCTTACATTTGTTAATTGAATGCATGGGGTAAGGTTAAGATGTACATGTCAATTTTCATGCATGAGTTATGCACTGAACGCCGGAGAAATTCATCAGGGATGGTGGTTCAAGAATTATGCAGGTGGCGATGACGCAATGGCTGTTCTTTCAATGGCGAGTGTGTGCGGCATGCACACCGGTATTTTTGTTTAAAATAGCCGAATAATGGAGAGCGAGGAAACATGAGAATAAGGAGAACAAAGTGAATATAGAGAATGGTAATGATGTGGCTCAATATCAAAGGATATTGTGTTAGTAATTGATACGAGGCTTCATTATCGAGAGAATCAATACTGTATTGTTTTAAAGAAATAACTATTTCGTAGTAAAGCTGTTTGTGCAGTAATGGACTTGGTTGTCAGGAAACCTCTTTGAAAACTGAGATTTTGTCTTGTTTTTCTGAATAGTGTTTAAATTAGCAAGAAATCAGATCAATATTGTCTTCACAGCGATGCTCCAATCTCTAGCACTATGACGCCACGATTGTACAGTTCAAAATTCGCAGTCCAGGCATTGTCTTAATATTTAAATTTAAACCCTCGTTTCCCTCCAACATATGCTGTATGTAACCCCTCCCCTTTTCTAGCAGCAATAGTTTTCAGAACTGCTTACCTATAATATTTGTTGCGTGGAACCGTGAAAGTTAAAGAAAGGGGGGGGGGGGGGGGGGGGTATACAAATTCCCAGACATCGTTACAAAAATGTTAAAACCAAGAAAGATCAAGAATTCATTGAAAATGCCAACTGTCAAATATGCAGGGTTGCCGGAAAAGGGGACGTAGGCACACTGAGCCTAAACATTTTAAATGGAATGGGAAAGGGGGAGGGGGGAAACCAGACATACATGTACCAGACAGGTTGATGTTTCAAAGAGTGTGTTGTATGATTGCAAGAAAACAATTTAAATGCAGAGACTCTACAAAGAGCAGAAATAAAAACACAGCTATTAAACCAGCGGCTCTCAACCTACCGATCGCGACCCCTTCACAGGGTTCGCCTAAGACTATCGGAAAACATATAAGACATACATTAATTGAAGTTGTGAAAGAAAATAATTGTTTTTGGGGTCGCCCCAACATGAGGGAGCTGTATTAAAGGGTCACGGCATTAGGAAGGGTGATAGCCACTGTATTAGAGAAATACGAAAGAAACAGACACAAAGACGCACGTAGAATTGGAGGGGGGGGGGGGAGAGGGTGGGTGGTTGGTAAAGTCCTTACCCGCGCTGACCTGCAGCTCATACAAAGCTAGTGTAGCCGTCACGGAAGCTCTAATTATAACTTCTCTAAAAGTTGAACGGGGTATCTGAGATCTGTCGTGTTTGCAATCCAGACTGAGACAAGATAGTAAACGAGGGAGATAAATGGTCGTAGATCACGAGGCAGATCAAGAAGACGACGGAGAGATAACATCAAGACAGACCTGCAAACACTTGGTTCACCGATTGGAAAGAAAAGGCCACCCAGAGAGATGAATGGAGGCGAGTGATATCTGCAGCAATGAACCTCAAGGGGTCGGAATGCTGCAGAAGAAGTATGGCAAACTTGTCCCGAGATTGGAAACTGATCGAAGGAGAGATTAGAGCGTGAAAAGAGAGGAGAGAAGAGGTGAAATATTTTAACGACATTAAAACAAATGACCCCTTTTTAAAACAACCCTGAAGGCGATAGCTGAAGCTAAGCAAGCAAGAAGTAAACATCAATACAAGTGGGACGAAAACATCAGCAAATGGACGAAGAGTAATCTGTCACTGTAAGAGACAAAGCTTGTAGGAGATCCATCGCAGCCAATATTCGTCGTAGAGACAGTAATTTATCGATTGATCTCCTTTCTAGCTGAAGATTTCCACTCTACTGCGAACGTGCGTACGTGTGCGTGCGCGAGAACGCATGTGTGTATGTGCGTGGTAGTGTTGGCGTGTAATTTGGTGGAATAAGGGGGTGTGTGAGTGTTCTCCATGGCTGCTTTTAAGCGCTTTCTCTCGAGTTATTCTTCTACTTGACTTGATAGACACATTACATGTATTGTTAAAAAAAAATAATGTATTTAAAGATAAAATACAACTTTTGTGTGAGAGACAAGTGTTTGGAAGAGCTGAATGTAAGGCACGCCTGCGTTTCCAATTTGTGACCATTGAAACAAAATTCGTTTTTTTTTCTATCGTCAATGTATGCAGGGAATAGAAGCCACATCTCTCTGGTGATTTGCTTCAGTGTCTTTCCTGGCTTGTCTTTTTTGAATTGCTGCTGTAGTTCTAGAAGCTTCACGGGCCACGGCTCCTCGATGAAGAGAGAATCGCCAGGATGAGCAATCGCATGCAGCGACTTCCCAGGTTTTAGGATCAATGCAGTGAGGTCCTGAGGCTGTCCTTGAAACGTTTCGTCTGTCCATCTCGAGAGCATTTTCCTTTTATTAGCTCACTATTTAAAATTCTTTTTGTCAGTCGGTGGTCAGGCATGCGGACCATATGACCTGCCCAGCGAAGGTGTGATTGTTTTAGCATCGATTAAATACTGGACAGTCCAGCTGTGTCAAGGACTTCGGTGTTAAGAGATCCTGTCTTGACTTTTTATGTTCAGCAACTTTCTGAGGCATATTGTGTGGAAATCTTCTTCTTCTTCTTCGCGCTCACCAGCTGTAGACTGGTGGAAAGCTCTGGTTGCTCGTCCACTACTGAACTGCAGTCCTGCTCCAGAACCTGAGTGTTGCGTGTGCATCAGTTTTACAGATCTCATTCTCTTGAATACAGACTGTTGGTTCCTTACCTCTGCGGCAAATGCACTCCGACTTCAAAGGAAGCTCCCCAATTAGTCGACTCTTACGACATGCTTTGGGGGAGGCAGTGGGTCTATTGTTGTTTTCCCCACAATGGGGCCCCGGAACCCACACGGGGGATTGTGTGGAAATGAGTCAGATTCTTAGCATGGCGCTGGTAAACGGTCCATGATTCACTCACATGCATAGAGAAGTACAGGAAGTAAGACAGCTGTGTACACTTTGAGCTTAGTCTGCAGGCTGATGCCAGCTCTATGCCAGACTTTTGTACGAAGTCTACCAAATGCGTTACTGGCTTTGGGTATCCTTTTATTTATCTCTAGATCGATGTAAACTTTCTGAGCGAGAACGCTGCCAAGATGTGTATCTACTGTCTTTGGTGCTTTACCCTTGATTGCGATGTTTGGTTCAGGTAGATTTGTCCCTGCTGCTGACTGGAACGTTATTTCAGTTTTGTCAGTGCTTATGACATGCCCAAAGTTTGTACAGGCTTCAGATATAAGGGTTGAGGAATGGACGAAAGGATGACTTGCGCTGTGATTTTGATTTAAGTTAGGAAGCAATGCGCAATTCGTCGGCTTCACTCTTTCGACCAAGTCCATCTAAGTCCAGTTGCAAGACGAATCAAGACCTCTAGAGATGAAATCGGATGCAGTGGATGACCAGGGCTTCTTAGATGCCTTGCCGTGCTCAAGGCTCTCCACAGATCCTGCTGGAAGTCGCCTTTTTGTCCGGTGAACCAAGGTGGTTTCATCCGCACAGTCCACCGAATCCAGACTTTTCATGTCCCAACTCACCTATCAGTTCAGCAGTAAACTAAACTCAGCGGAAAGTCTTGGTTATTCACCTATTCTGCCCTTTGGTCTTTTAAGGACTTGAGTTGTGCATGTATATAAGTTTTACATATCTGACATATTTGTTGTATGCGGACTGTCCATACCTCTCATGCAGATACAATACATGCCCCCTGTCGCGTGCGAATGTGCACCAGAACGCACCAGTACGGAGTGAGCAAATAAGACGTCAAAACAATACGTAACGTTGTTATGATATTGTTGTTGTCAAGAGCAGTTGATGTTTATAGTCCGAAGGAGACGGACGTGGGAATCTTTGAGGACGCTTTACCCCGGGATCCCACGGAAGCAAACGTTATATAAAGTTGGATCCTTGAGGACGTTTTACCCCGGGATTCCAAGATAGACCTCAGCAGGAAGCTGGTTAATACTACATTCTCGGCAGTATGCCGGTATACTTTCATTGCTTAATTCGGACTTGTCCGAGGAGAAAGTAAATCGTCTGGATCTCAAGGTCGGACTGCGACCTATCGTGAGGACATATCATTACATGGATGTACGAGCGAGCTTTGGTGAATGAATCTTGATTAGTAACTGCATATTTCTCATTGTATTGCTGATTGTATATGTCAATACAACCGTTGGAACTTAACGCATAGCGTTCGAGCTCTACATTTTGAAAGCATTGAAGTAACTACTGTTTTACCCCTACTTGGCCTATTTCATCTTGGTACCACACACATCAGCATGAAGCTCTGCACGTCATCGGGACCATATCATTCTTCGTTCGTTGGATCTTCATCGGGACCGGATCACTCTCCGTTGGATCTCCGTATCATACTTCGCTGGATCTTCATCATAATCAAGTCACCGTTACTGACTGTGTCACTCTCCGTGGGATTGTCGGATCAAGTCGTCCTTTTGGTTGTACATTGATCTGCTACTTGCCGTTGTACCGGTCGTTATTTTAGCGATTTTTCATCGCTAACATTGCAGTGTGTTGTTTGTCTGCCACCCAATTGGTAAGTCAATTGTGGTTGTTGTGGTTTCTGTTGCGCTGACAATTTTAACTCTTTCCTCCAGAGAACCTGGTTGTCCGTGCGCAAGTGGAGAGCGACATTAATTGTACGTGTGTGACAGTACGCAGTATTCGTTGTCCTGTGGCGTCACTTCACCACACACTATCATATATATCATATATTTTATATTGATTGTCATATTATTTAAATATGTCTACATTTGCTGAGTTTTTGGAGTTAGGTCGTAGTATAGGCCTAGAAAATGGACAACTCTTAGCTTTCGCCGAAGCCAGAATGAAAGAGTTGTCGGACAGAGATAACAAGTTACGCGATGAGAGAACAGCGGAACGCGCCTGGAAAAAAGAAATGGAGTTGGAGAAGTTACGCATGGAAAAAGAAGCTGAGGCTGAGAAACTACGCTGGGAAAAAGAAGCTATGGCGGAAAGACTGCGTTTCGAAATGGAGACTAATTTAGAAAGGTTACGTTTGGAGAACGAATTAGAACTAGCGCGTATAGATAGAGACAAGGTTGTTGCTGTGTCAGAATCAGAGAGCCGTCGTCTTGTGACTAGTAGCCGTTCGGGTTCCGAACAAGGGGCATGTGTCTACATACCCAAATTACCATTTCTTACACCTACAGAAGATCTTCATAATTTTTTGGATCGCTTCTCTTTAGCGATGAATACAGCTAAGATACCAGAGGAACAATGGGTATCTCGTTTAAGGGATTTGCTAACGGGACCAGTTTTGAACACGTTCACGAACTTATCAGAAGACGAACGCGCGTCGTTCGAAATAGTCAAACAAAAACTGTTGGCGTCGAAGTGCATGACCGAAGAAGGTTACCGTGTGCAGTTTAAATCTGTTGTGCCATCCGTCAATGGAAGTTTCGCTGATTTTGTGGCCCGCGTTAGAACGTTGTTTACGCGTTGGGTGACATTGGCAGATGTTAAAAATTCTTATGATAAGTTGGCTGATCTCATTATTCGAGATAAAATTTTGTCATCATGTAGTTCGGAGATGTTCTCATTTTTTCAAGAAAGGAAACCGAAATCAGTTGAGGAGATGACAACATTGGGAGAACAGTATGTCACTGCACATCCTGGTAAACCATTGCACAACCCCAGGTTCGAGGACATACTCCCAGCTGCATCCAGTATTAGGGTGCACCACAACGCCTCGTCAAATCGGCCCGGGTGGAACAAATGCCATAATAGGCAGGGGCGCTATCGCAGCCACAGCGAACAGAGACAACCACCCCATAGAGATCAAACGTCCAAAAAGCAGGGTGAACATTATCAACCCCGTTCATCTGCTTGTTCAATCTGTCTTTCGTGGAGACACAAAAGTCCCGATTGTCCCCACAAGCGACACAGGAAAGATGATGACGATGGTCCATCTTCACGAGGTAGGTTTCAACGCAACACAGGTCCTATAAGGTGCTATGTATGCCGTGGTTTCCATAAACGTTCTGAGTGCCCAAGGGTTATGAACAGTCATGCTAATTCCGCGCAAACAGTAAACGCAGCGATGTCACAAAAAGTGACAAATTTAGCAGACGGTCAGGTTCGAATCCATCCAGAAATTGTTTACCCAGCGTTGTCAGCTGTACCACTGGAGGCTGGTTTGCCTTTGCATAATGGTTATGTTGGAAACATAAAATCTAAAGTATTACGCGACACGGGCGCCAATGTTATAGGAGTGGCTAGATACCTAATCCCCAAATCGGCATACTTAGGTCGGTATTGCAAGTGTCGTACTTTTGGTGGTCGTTTAGAAAGATTTCCTTTAGCAAAAGTCTATTTAAATAACCCGTATTTTCAAGGGGTTGCCGAAGTGTGTGTTTTGGAGAGACCATCAGCGGACGTACTCCTTGGATCAGTTCCAGGAGCAAAGATGCCCTCGCGTGAGGAAATCGAACGCTGGTATAAAGAAAATGAGGGTGTGACTGAAGCTAATGCTGCAGTTACACGCGCTCAACAGAGAGTAAGTAACGAGGAAGCCACACCTGCGTTACAGTCAGCTACTTCGAACGAAAACCAAATAGCTATCACATGTGGGATAGCTAGCGAAGAAGCAGTAAAGAATGAACCAGAACGACCAAAAGAGCTTGGAAACGAACCACACGCACCGAAAACAAACAGTTTTGCGATACAACAACGGGCGGATCCTACCCTCACTAAATGCTTTTCTAGGGCAGAAGTAACCGGTGTTAGAACATGTAAGCAAGGTACATGGCATTTTTATGTGAAGAATGGAATTTTAATGAGATATTTTAAATCACCTGTTATGCAATGTAAACAATTAGTCGTTCCTTTATGTTATAGAACCGATGTTCTGAGAGTTGCACATGACACACCTTTTGCTGCACATTTAGGTATAGGTAAAACACAGAAAAGAGTTCTTGCACAATTCTATTGGCCTGGTTGTTCCACAGATATTAGGAAATACTGTAGGTCATGTAAAGACTGTCAAATGATGGCGAGAATGGATGCATCTCAGAAACCTCCTATTCAAAGGGTCTATCTTCCATGTCGTCCTTTCGAAAAAGTTGCTGTCGATCTTGTGGGTCCGTTACCGGTTGTTTCACAAAGAGGATTTAGATACATTTTAACATTTGTAGACATGGCATCACGTTGGGTTGAAGCAGTACCGTTACGTCATATCACTACTGAGTCAGTAGCAGAAGCATTGATGCTTATATTCTCTAGAGTAGGCTTTCCTGAAACAATCCTATCAGATCACGGATCACAATTTATTTCAGAAGCAATGCGCTCTTTTGACAAATTACTTGCCATCTCTCACGTTTTTTCTGCAAGATATCACCCACAATCAAATGGGCTAGTAGAAAATTTAAATGGGAAAATAAAAGCTATGCTAGCCAAAGTTACTAATCAATTTCCAGCAGACTGGGACAAATACCTTCCTGCTGTTTTGTTCGCCTATCGTGAGGTGCCCCAGAGCAGTACAGGTTTCTCACCTTTCGAACTTATATATGGTGCTAATCCCAGAGGTCCACTGTCGCTGTTAAAGGACATATGGATCGGTAAAGGCGATCAAGAAGCGCCTCAAACATATATTAAATTCGTGACGGAGTTACGTAACAAGATAATCTCAGGTTGTCAAGTTGCACGGGACAACTTGGAAAATACTGGTACTCATCAAAGAGAATACGTTAACCGTAACCGGAGACTAATCACTCTCCAGCCTAATGATGATGTATTGATATTTCTGCAGGATAATAATAATTGTTTATCAGCCAAATGGCAGGGTCCTTTTAAAGTTATTAAGAAAATTTCAGATGTGGACTATCTTATTGATGTCAGAGGACATCATAAAGTATACAATCTAAACATGCTTAAAGAGTTTAAGTCTCGCCCTGGTGTTTTGTCTGAAGTGTTAGAAGCAGCTGAGGCACCCGACAATAATTTGCAAGAAGAAGAAATGGAGGCAGCATTCTGCCACGTCATTGACGAAGAGAGCAATGATGTCGAGGTGGACACTGCTCATCAATTGTCTCTACCCGAACTGGTACCCAGAGAAACATGGAGAGACGTGGAAGTCGCGCCCTCGGTTCCACCAGATATGGTGCGTCGTATAAAGCGTATTTTGGCTACATTCGACAAAACATTATCGGACATACCGGGTAGAACGACAGAAGCAGTGCATTCCATTGAATTAATAGATCATAAACCCATCAAAATGAAACCATATGTTATACCTTTTCATTATCGGGATGCAGTAGATAAGGAAATCGATAACATGATTAAGTGGGGTATAATAGAACCGTCGACATCACCCTATGCTTTTCCTATAGTGGTTGTCCGAAAGAAAGATGGAAGCCTTCGGATCTGCATAGATTTCCGAAAATTGAATCGAATCACGATTGTAGATGCTGAAAATATCCCAAATATGGAAGATATGTTTGTTGCATTGTCGAAGGCTAGGTATTTTACAAAGTTAGATCTTACCAAGGGTTATTGGCAGATTCCCTTAGCCGAGGATTCCAAAAAATACACCGCGTTTCAGACGAACAAAGGTTTGGTTCACTTCAACTATATGGTCTTCGGGCTTTCCGGAGCACCGGCGACGTTCACCCGCCTCGTACGCAAGTTGTTACAGGGTCGTAATGATGTTATTCATTATCTGGATGACATTCTACTTTTCCATAATGATTTAGACGAACATATTCGAGGTCTAAAGACATTACTGGAACGCATAAAATCGTTTAATCTGACAGTTAGACCAACTAAAGTGAAGGTCGCTTTCGAGGAGGTCACGTTCCTCGGTCATGTTGTAGGACACGGGGTCCGTAAACCCGAAGCCACCACGGTGGGTAAGATTCTTAACATTCCTATACCAAAAACGAAGAAACAAGTGCGTGCGTTATTGGGTTTATGTAACTTTTATGCCAAATTCATTCGTAACTATTCAACCATTACAGCCGTGTTGTCCTCATTGACGATGAAAGGAATGCCAGCGAAGGTTATCTGGACGAGAGAGTGCGAGGACGCGCTCCAGAGATTACAAAAGGCATTTAATAGTAATCCGTTCTTGTGTTTGCCAGATTTGTCTCTGCCGTTCTATGTATCCACAGATGCGTCCGATGTGGCGATTGGTGGGACGTTGTTGCAATCCAGAGAGGGCACCCTACTTCCTGTTGTTTATGCCAGCAGGAAGCTGTCTCCTACTGAATGCCGTTACAGCGTGGGCGAAAGGGAAGCACTAGCCATTTTTTGGGCAATAGGGAAGTTTACCCAATTCCTGTATGGCAGTCACTTCTTTGTCTTGACAGACCATCGTCCACTCGAAGTCTTGAACTCAGCACCCATCAAAAACTCACGCATATTAAGATGGACAATGTTTCTACAGACGTTCAACTTCACAGTTATTTATCGCCCAGGGAAAGAGAATGTCTTAGCCGATTTTTTGTCGCGCACCCCAGAGGCATTGGAAGACGATTGATGTTTATTTGTTCAATTTACATGATATTTAAAATGCATGATGTTATGAAAAATAATTTGGATAACAATAATGTTGTTGATAATAATGCTTAGTGAAGTCAGGAATCTATATTTTGCATGCATTTAGTAATGTATTGACGATATATTGAGGAGTGAGTGTGTGTGTATTCAAGTGTTCTTATTTGCTCTCACGTACTGGTGCTGTTTGCCGCGACATGACTCCAGTTTTCCGACCGAGACTACGTCAAGTCCTAGTGCTCGGTCGTCCTCGGGAGGGGGGAAAAGCTGTCGCGTGCGAATGTGCACCAGAACGCACCAGTACGGAGTGAGCAAATAAGACGTCAAAACAATACGTAACGTTGTTATGATATTGTTGTTGTCAAGAGCAGTTGATGTTTATAGTCCGAAGGAGACGGACGTGGGAATCTTTGAGGACGCTTTACCCCGGGATCCCACGGAAGCAAACGTTATATAAAGTTGGATCCTTGAGGACGTTTTACCCCGGGATTCCAAGATAGACCTCAGCAGGAAGCTGGTTAATACTACATTCTCGGCAGTATGCCGGTATACTTTCATTGCTTAATTCGGACTTGTCCGAGGAGAAAGTAAATCGTCTGGATCTCAAGGTCGGACTGCGACCTATCGTGAGGACATATCATTACATGGATGTACGAGCGAGCTTTGGTGAATGAATCTTGATTAGTAACTGCATATTTCTCATTGTATTGCTGATTGTATATGTCAATACAACCGTTGGAACTTAACGCATAGCGTTCGAGCTCTACATTTTGAAAGCATTGAAGTAACTACTGTTTTACCCCTACTTGGCCTATTTCATCTTGGTACCACACACATCAGCATGAAGCTCTGCACGTCACAATGAAGGACCGCACGTATCACCCCCCCCCCTCACCACCACTACCCTAGTTAGCAAAAGTCGGAACTCGAGTCGCACTACTTGGACACAAGTCCGACTTAAATTTTGTAATTAACGACGTGCGGCTAATTCTTGTAACAAGGTACGGAACTAGTACTAGACTACATCAAGAGTTAACAGATCAAATGGTTTGGACATGTGTCACGACTAACACCAGATAGTGCACCACAGAGAGTCCTATCGGACATGCTGGAAGTAGGACTGGAGGTGGACCATGCAAGCGATGGATAGATGGAATATCCGAGGCAGTAAATACCAGCATGTATGTAGTGTGTTCCACAGCTCTTACCCCATGCTTTTTTAAACCGGACGCTGAAAGGCATTACAGGACAAGAGAAAGTCCCAAGTAATTTTAATTTTAGCAATATCTATGCTATAGTTTTTGGATGAGAACACCCTGGGCTGATAAGTGGTAAGGACGTTTTGAAAGTGTGCTTTCGTTTTTATTCACCCCGAACAAACAATCCAATATTTCAGGGGCGGTAGATAAGATGCGCAGTCGTAGGACCTAGGCCGCATGCAGTAGTGAGATCTAGGCGCATGCAGTCTTTGGACCTAGGCTGCACTCTTTCGTGGGATGTAGGTGGGTTGGGGTTAGGTCCAGTTCTAGATGCTTCTGGGTAGTTAAAAGCACCAAAAAGCGGGGAAACCCGGTCTTACCACCCTATGAAATATTGGACTGTCCCCGTGACGTCATCTGGTGTGGCTTGTTACGGAAGAAGCTGTGAAAGCAACTGACCCGCTAAGAGAACTGACCGCCCCCATCAGAATGAGACAACGTACATTCTTTGATTATGTCATAAAAGGGACAAAACCGCAGTACGTCGTGACGATGGGAAAGTTGGAGGGGAAGAGAGACAGAGAGAGAACTGAGAGAAAAGATGCTGTTCATATTGACATTATGTGATGGAAGATCATCAGTGTCAGAACTGATCGAAAGTACACGCGACAGAAGGTGGGAGACAGACATGGCTACCTGCTCCACACGGCATGGAAGATCATCAGTGACATAACTATGTGTACACGAGACTGAAGGTTGTGGATAGATATGACTACCAACGCCACACGGAATGGACTATAGGAAGTTTTTGGATCATATAATTACCATTCACAAGTGTCCTTTTCTGCCATTAAATTTAGGGCTGGCAGTCTATGCCTCCTTTCCTTTCTATCTAGTACCGTCAATATCATGGATGCAATCCAGTCCAGCACGTTTGACCTCTCTTATCAACGTTCGTTTTATGGTTTCTTTTGCATGTCCTCGCTTCTTCAATCCCTTTGTTACGTATTTTAGTGACTATTTGGGGATTCTCTGCTCGTTTCTTTTGAGGATGTGCCTAAAAGTGCTCATCTTTATGTATCATTAGTCTCACAGGGCTGAAAATACGTCTCTGGGACGGGAGTCATTATAGCAGCAGTTGAAATATTAGGGGTTTACGTAAGAGTAGCAGTGGGAAGGAGTAGTAAAAAAATGTTTACTACATACAATATTTACATCTGTATAAGCTGCACCCTATTTCGGGGGGGGGGGGGGGGGGGTGTGATTTCCTTCAAATTTCGTCAAGATACATGAATCGAAACAGTAGTACATGTAATCAGTGAAAAATGGGCAGAGTAAGAGCAAGTTACAGTTGTAAATTTAAGTTGCAAGTATTGTTTTACAGGAAAAAAATGGAATCCGAGCAGCTGAGAAGAAGTTCACTGCGTATAAGAACAAAAAATATGTGAAGAAGAAATGGAATGAGATTTGCTCTTGAAAAATTTTTAAGTCAATAACATTTCAAGGCAAGAAGATAAAATACCCGGAAGAAGAAACCAGTCTAATGGAATATGCCAGGAAAATCCGGGTAGGTGGGTTTTATGTGTTGGTGGAAATATTACAGTTGGAAGCATGTCAATTATCAGACATCAGGGGAATTCCTCAGAGGGAAGTGAAAGCCAGTTATGACAATGCCCTTTATGACCTCGTGAACAACAATGGCATCAATTACGGTATTGTTCTCATAAGCTACTTTTCAAAATGGTGTATTAATACATTTTTGTACGTAGGACCTGTAGACCTAGTATTTGAATATAAGCAGCATCACATTTTTTCTTCCAGGATTTTCGGTACAAATATTGCGGCATATACACGAGTAAATATGCTAATGTGTTACCCAGGGCTTTTTTTTCGCAGCGGAAGGCAGTGTGGGCGCCTTTTTAAAGGCATTCGCCGCCTCTCCCCCCCCTCCACCACTACCACTAGTGCTGCTTTAATAGAACTTTGTGGCGAGTTTTGGCACCTTTCATTATACACTTTATGGTAAGTACTGGCTGTTAAAAAAGAAAAGCTCCTTGTTACCAACGAACGCATAACACGTACACCGGTACTAAACGAGTTAAAACTGTTTGTCTGCCTATGATAACTTGTACTGTTTATGCGACAGATGCATACACGACGGTATGAAAAGTACATAAATACGCAAGTGCAGACGCTGAATTAATAGAACAATGAATTGCGCAGTACTCAGCTGTTGTCTTAAGCTGAGAATGTGCGTGTTGCCATAATCCTGGCAACCTGTTCAAGAAGCGAAGATAGTAATTAGTTGAGCGACATCAGGAAATGCAGCACAACGAAAAGGAACTACACATGAGAAAAATCTGGTAAACGATCTAGCTTTTCTGTTCAAAGTGTTAAGAGTTTGGCAAGCGTAAATGTCTAACATACTGCTCTTTCTCTTTCGCCTTTCATGCATGATTTCATTTAGGTATTTCATAAGTGGCGGTTGTGTAAATTCGTTCTGTCGCAAGCAAGGGCGCGAGAACTAAGGGGCCAGTTAGTTCTCCCCCACTCCCAGTAATTTTGTAAGAAAGCTAACCCATAAGCACCGGAAGCCATGGGACCCAGAAACAACCCAAGCGCCCAACCCATCCCTACAATTTTATTGACTGTGTGGGGGAGGAAAGCATTCTCCAATAATTTTTAGGGAGCCGAATCCCTCTGGCTATATCCTATTCGACTTCCTTACTGTATATAGTTCTCTTTTTTAAGTTTTTGTGTATACGCTTTTATATATATATATATATATATATATATATATATATATATATATATATATATATATATATATATATATATATATATATATATCGCAATTATAATTTTGAGAGCATGCATCTTCCCTGTAGCAACATACGGATGTGAGTCGTGGACCATCTCCCAGTCCTTAAGAAAGAGAATAGGGGCTTTTGAGCTGAAATGCTATAGAAAGATTCTCAGAAAATCTTGGATAAAGAAGAGGAGAAATACTGACATCTTTAAAGATCTGAACATCGAGGAAAATTGGCTAATAAACAATATCCTGTCTCGGAAGCTAATATATTTTGGTCATATCAAGCGCCACAACCGATTGAAAAAAAAAAAAAAGCAGAAGGCATGGTACCAGGAAGGAGGGGTAGGGGCCGACCAACACGAAGATGGGCACAGGATATAAGTGACTCCCTGAGTATGAAAGTACATGAGGCGGGAGAGCTGGCGAGAGACAGATTTTCTTTCAGGCAAACCGTGATGAGAGCGACTTTCTGCAAAGGACCTGCTACATGATGATGATGATGATTTGCCATTATTACATAATAAAATTATTATTAATGTTACTATTATTACAAATTAAACAAGGCTCGACTCTTTAAGTCCCAGGCGTGCATGTTTAGCTAATCTTTTCTGAAGCAATAACTGCTTGAAGTATTAAACGTTTGGATAAGAAGGGATTCGAACAATACCACCTGTAGAGCAGGAGCTGCGGTACCAGCTGGGACACAATGGGTTAAAGCTGCAGCTCCATGAGCCATAAGGCGCTCTCAAAAGCATAGCATACCGTTAAACCCACACTGAGCTACGTGGCACTGAAAGAGTTAATCTCTCTGCGGCCTCCACCCCCTCTTCAAATAATTTGACAACCAAGGGGAGAGGGGGTTACGCCTTATTTAAGTGAACAATATCAACAGTAATTATTATATTATGTGTTCAGTGGCAAATAAATATAACAATATAATTGAAATAATATGATTTGTATAAACAAACAAGAAGACGTCAATACGTAGGGGTCTACTGTGCTCTCTTGTCAATCACTACGGCAGGGGGACAGCCCCACTAAGAATTACCGGAAGCCCTCAGTTCCCAAACAAATTAGGGGAGCGCTTTGAGGGTCGAGGGAGGGTGTCAAGGTGCCCCAGCCACCATGTTCCAGAGAATGATAGCCATCTAATGTTCGGTGATAATGTTGAATCTCTGTCGCTAGCAGAATTGCATGACCGAGGAGTTAAGCTTGTTGAAGCACGTCTAACCGTCTTCGAGGTGAAGACTGGAGATACTATAACCAACTCCTCATGGGAACAATCAGTAGAGGTACCTTGATTGGCTGCTGCATGGGAGGAGTGAGCACGCATGGGGATGCCAAATATGTAAAGACGTCGATTGTGATAACATAACATAACATACCATAACATGGAAACGAAAAAAAGAGAGACTGAAGTTAAGAAGATGAGAAGGGCAGGGGATGAGCTGCATGATGGAGTGAAAGATAAGACGACTTGGTGCGAGCTGGCTGAGGGTCTTATCTATACTGAGTTGGTTGAGGGTCTTAGCTATACTGAGTTGGTTGAGGGTCTTATCTAAACTGAGTTGGTTGAGGGTCTTATCTATTCTGAGTTGGTTGAGGGTCTTATCTATACTGAGTTGGTTGAGGGTCTTATCTATTCTGAGTTGGTTGAGGGTCTTATCTATACTGAGTTGGTTGAGGGTCTTATCTATACTGAGTTGGTTGAGGGTCTTATCTATACTGAGTTGGTTGAGGGTCTTATCTATTCTGAGTTGGTTGAGGGTACTTATCTATACTGAGTTGGTTTGAGGGTCTTTATCTAAACTGAGTTGGTTGAGGGTCTTATCTATTCTGAGTTGGTTGAGGGTCTTATCTAAACTGAGTTGGTTGAGGGTCTTATCTAAACTGAGTTGGTTGAGGGTCTTATCTATTCTGAATTGGTTGAGGGTCTTATCTATACTGAGTTGGCTGAGGGTCTTATCTAAACTGAGTTGGTTGAGGGTCTTATCTATTCTGAGTTGGTTGAGGGTCTTATCTATACTGAGTTGGTTGAGGGTCTTATCTATACTGAGATGGTTGAGGGTCTTATCTATACTGAGTTGGTTGAGGGTCTTATCTAAACTGAGTGGTTGAGGGTCTTATCTATACTGAGTTGGTTGAGGGGTCTATCTATACTGAGTTGGTTGAGGGTCTTATCTATACTGAGATGGTTGAGGGTCTTATCTATACTGAGTTGGTTGAGGGTCTTATCTATACTGAGTTGGTTGAGGGTCTTATCTATACTGAGTTGGTTGAGGGTCTTATCTATACTGAGTTGGTTGAGGGTCTTATCTATACTGAGTTGGTTGAGGGTCTTATCTATACTGAGTTGGTTGAGGGTCTTAGCTATACTGAGTTGGTTGAGGGTCTTATCTATACTGAGTTGGTTAAGGGTCTTATCTATACTGAGTTGGTTGAGGGTCTTATCTTTACTGAGTTGGTTGAGGGTCTTAGCTATACTGAGTTGGTTGAGGGTCTTATCTATACTGAGTTGGTTAAGGGTCTTATCTATACTGAGTTGGTTGAGGGTCTTATCTATACTGGGTTGGTTGAGGGTCTTATCTATACTGAGTTGGTTGAGGGTCTTATCTATACTGGATAATAAAGAGTAGCAGACGAACTTTGCTCCTGTAATATTTTCACCTTCTTGTTTATCTCCGTACTCTAATAGTCAAATTTTGTTTCTCGTATATGGTTGAGCAAAAATTACACGGAAAAGCCTCATGCGCGTATTTCAGCATTAGAGAGAAAAAAATCATGTCTGGGTTATATTGAAAGCCAAAGCATAAAATGGTTCAGCCATCTGGTGAAAATGCTGCCAGGCCAAACTGCATATGAGACTTTTTACAGCAGAACGTATGGGAGGTAGGCGAGAGGAAGACCAGGAAAGTTATAGAAAAATGGTGTAGCCGAAACCTGCAAAAAAAAGATGAACAAATCCATCACCCAAGCCACAAAGACAAACAAAGTAAACCACAACAACGGGCTACAACCTGGTATCAGTGAGACGACAAAAGAACAAGAAGAATACCCTCATGCATAAAAAACAATAACAAAGAAAACAACGATATTAGTATTTCCCAGAGATAATATTACTTGGTGTCATTACAAACATGAAGCAAATAAATTATATAAGATTGCGTAAACAAAAAATATTCAAGATTTGTGATTGCTTTGCGCCTAGTGGTAATGTGGCGTTTCTTTATGCTCTATTGTGGTCACTATTGTAGCCGATGGTTGGGAATACAATTCTGAGCTGCACCAGATGTCAATATCAATGTCGGCTGCTTTTGTTTGTGACCTTAGAGAGGCTTCAGTCATGGTCGCTGACACAAAGAAAACTTTGAGGGAGCTCAGTCTCCTTGTGAATATTATAGGGACGGGGCCCTCATTGCCTCTAAGCCTTGTTTACAAGCGCAAAAATAATAATGATAATAATAGTAAAATTATAATAATATTGAAAATCAACGTATTCATTGTCATTTTGTGCTGAATGGCAAAAGCTCCCCGTGTGGGTTTAGGACCCCCATTGTAGGGGAAAACAAGAATAGACATACTGCCTCCCCAAAAAGCATGTCGTAGCAGTCGACGAAATAGGGACATTAATCGAAGTCGGAGCCTGAGAAGCAAGAAACTAAGAGTTCGCTTGCAAATAAGAAAGATGGGTAAAGCGGATGTGCACGCAACACTCAGGTTCTGGAACAAGACTAAATTCCGAAGGTGGACGAAAACCCAGAACTTTCCCCCGGAGTTTACAGCCGGTGAATGTGAAGAAGAAGAAGAAGAAGAAGAAGAAGAAGAAGAAGAAGAAGAAGAAGAAGAAGAAGAATGACAAAAACTAATCATAATAACGTATTTGGAGAAAAAAAAAGCATGTAAACAAATTCCTAACAAGACAATTTCTATGCAAGGTTAAAGGGGACACATAGGATGCCTGTACCGTTTAAAATGAATGGCTGAGACTATCGGAGGGGGCCCAGCTTCTTAAGGAACCGTTTCAGCACCTCCCCCTTTTCCCCTGAACCCTCCAATTTTCGGGAGGGGGAGACTCAAGGTTTCTGAGCTCCCGTCTCCCTGCGCCCCTGGTCCCCGGTAGCAGATGGTGTTGTTTGGGTATTTTTGCTTGTTTGGCAGATGGGATCTGTTATGTGTGTGTGGGAAAATTGTGGCCTATAAACAACGTGTATATTCAACGTGTAAATAACTTATGGTCCCATTTCCGGTATGTATCCATGTCTGGCTGGTGTTGTGGCTCAGACGTTGCGAACAAGCTTCGTAATTCTGAAGTGCCCGGAATATATTCCAGCGGGGTAGATTTACTTTGCGCTGGTTTCGATAGAGGTATCTAGAGCCGACCGTTTAGAGAGCAGTGGCAAACTACTGAACGTAAACATTGCCTAGTGAAATCACAAACATCTACAAATATCAGGGCTGGTTTTGCAACGTCCTATAAAAAATTAGCAGCTATTACTCATAAATGGCGGTCACAGAAGGGAAATGGTAACACAGTAACCGTTCACGCTGGCATGTTCTGCTGGGGCTTACAGCTAATCTGCGATGTTGGTGACTTTCGGTTAAACAAGTCTGATTTTAGCAAACACCTAGTTAAATCCCTTTAACGACATGCTAGTAAGGTAGCAGCGAGTGTATTCTATTCCCCCCCCCCCCCCCCAGGAGGGAGTAACTAAGAGTGAGATTCTTCTATAGTACGGTTCAAAAGTCATGCACCCACACTTTAACAAACATCTTGAAAACTCCTGTACGAGTCAGCATGAGTTTTTACATATGGCCTTAGATTTCCCATCTCCTAATGATTTTATAATTTTCAGTTGCATAGGTGCTGCTGTTTTTCTAAAGCGGCGAATTTATTTGATCTTTGTCAGACTGATAATTCGTGTACGCCTAAAAATAGATTGTGCAGTAATTGACACACGCACTGAGATTCTTTGAAAATCATTTCACATGTGCGGTGATGCGTGGTTATTGTTTTGATAGCATATCCCGCATACAATGAAATATTGTGTTTATGTAACTCACGGAAGATTACTGTTGGAGATGACCGTTAGAGGGTGGGACGCCCGTGACACGCATGTAATTTGATGTGTTAAAAACTTCCTGTTACTTTACTCTAAGCATGCTTATGTGTGCTTTAAATTGATGTCTGGTTTTTTTTATGTACCGAAAATACAACAAAAATGAAAACAAGATGTTTGTTAGCTTTAAAAAGAAATTCTTCCAAACATATAATTATTAACAGGTTGTATGCCACATTTCAACCTACACCGAAGGTTTACTGAGTTACGGAATTTTCAAAGTAGGCCACGACTTCTGTCACAGACTATAGACATGTAATTGCATAATAAAGCTAAGAACAACTGGTGTAAGAACTGTGTGATACCCTTGTGAGTTTCAGGGTCCCATTTTCGGGAAACAAGAACCCTGTCCCTTAGCAAGCATGTCGTACTTCTGACTAATTATAGTTGGTACTTTTATTTTAGTTCACCCCATATCGAAGAATCCGGGAGTTCCCAGGAATATCCAGTTTTATTGACGGGAAGTGGGGGCTGGGGTTAGAATTAGTCGATGCTCATTTCATGCCGTTACACCCGTATAATATTGAACGTTCCCCAGGAACTCTCAAATTCAACGAGATGGGGATAATTAAAGTGAAAGTACCGATGCGTTTGCTTATATTGTATGCGTTAGATCTACAGGCGCAGATATCGAAGCCTAGATGTAAATCACGGAATGTACCAGCCCTCTTAAAGCAAAAGATAAAGAAAAGTTGGTACACTCTGCCATCATTTGCTTCATTGTGAGATGAAAGGCAAAAGAAGAATAGGAGGAAGAATATATTTCTTCGAGAGCACTTTAATGTTTGAAATGGGCAGCAGAAAGTATTTTGAAAGTCTGTCATTAAACCAGATTGTAGCTGCTTGAAATGACCCCCCTCACCCCCACCATTCTTTTTGTTGCTGTTGTTGTTGTTGTTGTTCCACCCCGACTATATACAATTAGGTTTCACAGACACTAGTTCAGAATGTTCTCTTAGGGCAAACTGCTTCCAATTCTGACGTCCGCCCCAGAGTTAAACAGAACATACAACTAAAGCAATTGACCTTTTTTACGCAAGTATCGCATTTTGTTACGTTGTTAGACTATTTTTGTTAATCACTTCGATGAGTCTACATTACGCTGGCCGCCTTTGCTTCCCATGAAATTACCTGGTACCCGTTATAGGCTGAGAGAACCTGGAAGCCAATCTCAATTTTGATAATACAAAATTTCTGCTATGATTCAAACCAAAGATCTTCGGACCAGCTGGCTAGGGCCAGACCACTATGCTACAACTGTTCCTAAATGTTAGCAGATGTGGAAACATTTTAGGATGACAGCGATTTTATGGTGACCATTATACCTTGATGTGAAAACAGGACATCCCACTAGTATTCCGAGGTGAAAACGGGATATTCCACAAGTATTCTGAACTGAGAACGGTGCATTTGACCACTATTTAAAGCTGAAAACGGGACATTCTACTAATATTCTGAGCTGAAAACGGGATACTTCACTAATACTTGAAGCTGAAAATCAAACCACCCAGGCAAATCGGTTTACCCTCCAATCCCCCCCCCCCCCCCCCACTCTGGAAAAATCCAGAATTTATTAGTGTTATTATTGTTACTATTATTCTTATTCTTATTATTATTAATCAATTAGAAACTAATACATTTTAAGAACCTGAGAATACAAAAGTATGAACAAACCATGTAATCTAATAGAGTCTACAGATATAACTATAAATGATATGTTTTGTGCTCGAGTTTATTCCAACATTTTAATGAAACGGGACAGTTGACGTCATTTCCAAGAAACGTCTGAACGGCCGGGACCCACGAACGGGACATATGGGTACCCTACACGAGGTGTTGGTTTAAACCTGTGATTAATTCCGTTTACATGGCATTGCAGAACAAACACAAGAATGATGGTAGCATTGGTTCTGCAATCTCTTGTTCTTAATGCGAGCAGGTGTTGCTAGTCACACTCGCCATAGCCATTGGTTGTGATTCCATACTGGCCTATAACACAATGGAAGACGATCATTTGGAATTACTGAAAGGTACCAATAAACTTAGAGTGTCAGCGTCAGAATCATTACTATTAGAGTACTGGAGGGTACACTATGGCAGCTAATGATGTAACTGGAACGGGTAACTCCCGTTATAACTTCTTTTTTTTTCTAGTTATAATTTTCTAGAACGAACGAACGAACGAACGAACGAACTTTATTTTCAGAGGGTCACAAATTGGGCACGCAGGCCCGTCTTACATTCGGCCCTTCCACTCAACCATCTTTCGCACAGCAGTTGTATTTTACTAATAAAGCATGTTATGATCATATAGGAGGTTGAACGAGGTATCTGGGATATGTTCTGTTGATTTGTTACCTAGAATGCAACTCTTGACGTCGTAAGGGTAGTCAAAGCTTCATATAGAACCCCCCCCCCCCCCCCCCCCCCCCCCCAAAAAAAAGAAACACACACACACACCAGCTTATAAATGCCTAATATCTGTCTTATAAACTTCCTTACCGCTACAGGGCAGATGAAAGTGTGTTTGCCTTCAAAGAACCTATGCGTATATTTTTAGTAGTATTTTATTGTTAACATCTGGGTTCTTGCATGGCAAGGTAAATATGAATACTGGATTGAATTGCATCTGCTCCGTTTTTGCATCCGTCTGCCTGAGTATTACGACCGTATAATCGACGCTGTGTCGAGAGTTATCGGTGCATTGAAGACTTACAATAAAGTGATAAATAGGAAGACAGATTACAGTAAGCATTACGTAGTGTGAAATGCGAATACAGGAAATTTTGTTAAGCGTTGTGTGGTTCGTGTGTATGTATGTGCATTTATGTATGCATGAATATAAGTGTGCGTGTACGTATATGTGTATGTGTGTTTCGTGTGCCTGTTGTAAAACTGGTTTCGGGTGGCTTGTAGCGATAAAATTGTTTGCTTAAGGAGTTATCTCGTGTGCAGCTAATCCTTCATTTCTAAGCAGGTAAAAATACCAAGATTATGTCTCTCTGTCCGCATATCTGCCTGTCTGTCAGGTAGCCTAGCTTGTTTGCCTGTCTATATGTCTGTCTGGCATTCTATATATCTGCCTTTCTAAATGTCTGGTAGTCTGTCTGCTTGTTTGGTAGTCTGTCTGCCTATTTGGTAGTCTGTCTGTCTGTCTGTCTGTCTGTCTGTCTGTCTGTCTGTCTGTCTGTCTGTCTGTCTGTCTGTCTGTCTGTCTGTCTGTCTGTCTGTCTGTCTGTCTGTCTGTCTGTCTGTCTGTCTGTCTGTCTGTCTGTCATCCGTATAAAGGTCTGTCTGTTCGTTCTTATATATGCATGTCTCTTATCCATATATTTGTCTGTGTTGTTTTTGTTGTTGTTGTTGTCCTTCTTCTTCTTCTTCTTTTTTCTTAGTCTTCTTCTTCACCGGCGGAAAGTTCTGGATGTTCGTCAACTTCTGGACTTGGGTCTTATTCCAGCACTTGGATTTTGCGTGCACATCCGTTATGCAGATATGGCTTGCGTGTGTGCAGACTATTGGCTTCTCGCCTCCCTGGCAGATGCATTCCGACTTCCAAGGAAACATTCTTGTTTAACCCACGCAGGCTCTAAATATAACCTAACGGCTGAACGGGTTTTCTGGATCTTGCGCGGGGCGTGTCTCATCCGAATGGTAGTACTTTGTGACACCTGGTATTCGTCGCTCGTTGTGCGGTCTTGGTGGTGTTGAATCTCAGTCAGTCAGGCAGGGGGGAACACCCATAACAAGTCGTCCTTCATGGCAGGTTTGTTAATGGTGCAGTACGTCTATTCCTCCCCCCCCCCCATTATTTATAATCTCTGACTATAAATATCCAATAGCAAGTATTGCATAATGCTTTTAGCATAAAAAGTAAACTGAAAAAAAAAAAAAAACAGCAAGTTAATTCTTCTGGCACAAACAATTATTCACACTACGTTTAAAATTATTATTTGTTACAGGTTGCTATGCGGCTGTTGCTATGGCCGATATAAAAATTGTGGATACGTTTGAGACTTGAGATAAACAACTTATCTCTTTATCATTTTGTTTGTTCTATTACAGAAGGCAGAACTGTGATGACGGAGAGATAATGTCCAGACAGATCTGCAAACACTTTGTGTCACCAAACTGGAAAGAGAAGGCCAACCAGAGAGATGAATGGAGGCGGGTGATGTCTGCAGCAATGAACCTCAAGGGCTCAGAATGCTGAAGAAGCAGAAGACGAATTCTGCTGAGTTATGCAGTTTGTTTCAATCAAAAGGGGGTGTTAAACCTCAAACGATTTAGGACTGGAAGAGCTTTATCTGTTCTAGCAACACAGCCTTAGCTTAGATTGTACCCGTCTGTGACATTACAACATTAATAGTCTTGATTTCTTCCTGTTGTGAAGAAATTTCGAAAGCCCGCAATTAAGTTTTAGTTTGCTCTGTAACGTTTTACTGAAAAAAAAAACAAGGGGCTGCCTGGTCTCGGGGCATGGTGTCCGCCTCTAGTGCTAGAGGTTTCAGGTTCTATCCCTGGTAAGGGCTGGGATTTTTTCACGTGGACTTTGACTTTCAGTAATTCCCTCTAGTCTCTCGGTAGTGAGATCTGACGCCTGTGCGCATTGTTGCGCACGTAATTATTCCCTTGGCAGTTGTAAATCGAAAAAAGTAGCCTAACGGCGCTGCCTGGGCAAAAATTAGGAGTTAAAAATCTAACAAAAAGTATTTCAGGATCCTCGCCGGTGCTACAGAGCCTGTGCACTCAACTGAGCTTCTTTAGACTGAGACTTGAGTTAGAAGAAGAACGGAGCACTTATATGTTACTACCCGGGTGTCATGATGTTGATTTGTTGTTCAAACCTCCAACTTCATGTCCGTTTAACATTCGGTCCTTCCAAACACTCATTAACTAGCAACTATTCAAACAAACAGCTGTTTAAATCGAATGTTCGTGAAACGGAGATTGCTACTCTATCTTATAAAAAACCGAACGATCGTATGCGACACAACAAAAAATCCCTATACTTTTAAGTCATAATTCCGCACCTAGCTTTCCTGTTTAAACAATTTAAAAACTGAAGAAAACGACAACTATTTTCTGATGCATGTTTGGTCTAAAACAACACGAGATTTGGTATTTAGCTAAAAGCCAATCACGATACGACACGATTAGATCTGCGTGGGTACGGTCCCTGAATATGGAAATCACGGAGACCGTGGCACGAAACAGAGAATCAAATGATGGTAATTGATGTCCGCCTCCATATTATGCCTTTTTTCGCATTCGTCATTATTGATTTTGTAAGCTTCGATCCATGTAAAGCCACACGATCCCTTAATTATAGTACTTACGTAGCTGTATCGGCCCACATTATCCACAAGTTATCCATCCGTTTCTGGCAGGATTCGAATAATCATGGCGCCATGTCTGCATTTATTATGTTTTATTCAATTTTTTTTGGCTACTTCAGATATAGCGGGCTGTATGTCAGTGTTTTACGCCCCTATCCCCTCTCCCTCATAATGTTGTTCGTCCATCACGGGTGTTGGAGACCACTTTCATCCAACGTAGTAATGATCAATGATTATGAGTACGATGGTGGCTGATTAGTCCAATATGAGCCTGGAAAGTTCTTGAGCAGAGCGGACAACAGATGGAAGCCGCAGTAGGTGTGAGATTATCAGTACGAACCAGCCCTGAGCTTCATGAACTCAGGAGGGCCCACCTATGAATGCGTCTAGGAATTGTGGGCCGAAACGCGTGTCGACGAGGATAATTTCTACTGATGACTGGTAGATCCCCGCTGTACTTGCTCCCTGTGAGTTTATTCCTATTGTACGTGGCTAGCCCACAAGACTACCAGGAAAGACTGGTGACTATCGGGAAAGTCCTTTTGACACCTATGGAAAGACTGGCCCCCCGGTATCGCCGGGGGGATAAACTGACATCTGGAGACAGATGTCGACTGTGGACCGGGTTGATTACCCCTAACACAGTATAATACCTCCGATTTCGAACAACCACAAAGAAATATGCCCCCGAAAGGGGGGGGGGAATGAAGGGCCCAATCCAATTAATACTCTCGGTGACGACTTTGCTAGCCCCCGGACTCAGATACTCGCCCAACATTTGGGCTGGCTCTGTACATGTGGGAAAAGCTTCACGGGGTTGCATGGTCTGAGAACGCATGCCGGAAGAATGAAATGCGAGGGTGCTCCACGCAGTAAACGCCGTCGCAAAACTACTACCCTTGTGGTAGTTTCTGAGTCGTCAGGGTACGACGGGCAGGGTGAACCCCACTCGCCCGGAGAGGCCCATGACGTCGACTGCGGAGGAGCACCTTTGATGATTTCTGAAGAAGTGCGTTCCAGAATCAGGTTTCCACCTGCGAGCGAGAAGGTGGTGTGGTGTAAGTTGGAGGCTACATTATGTGAGGTACTTAAACAAACTCTAAACAAGAAGTCGCTAGGCGACAAGCTTACAAAATTTGGTGATGTAATATATGAACACTGCCCCCGCGAGTTCGGGACAGTAGTAAAGGCACAGCCGGGTGCCAAGCAGAATACTAGCAGGAGGCAGAGGGACATTCTGAAGTGTCGGGCAGACAAGAATGCCCTCAGAAAACGGTTCAAAGCCGCTACAGGCAGCGAACGGGAGGGGCTGTATGAAGTTTGGTTGCATTTAAAGAACAAACACAGTGCCCTCTGTCGCGCCGAGCGTTTCTGTAACAACAGACGTAGAACCAAAAGGGAGCGAGAGAAATTCTTTAGGGACCCGTATCAGTTTGCCCGAGGTCTATTCGAGCAACCGAAGTCTGGGACTCTGGTTGTCAGTCAGGAAGAACTAGAGCTACATCTACGCAAGATGTACTCTGACAAAAAGAGGAGAGAGCCTCTCGATGACAATCCAGAGATCCTTAGCGGTCTTAAACAGCCTTCGGTGCCGAAGGTACCATTTAAAATGGTACCTCCTCTTTGGTCTGAGGTTGAGGAAGTTGTGAAAAAGGCCAGCGGCAAGTCTGCTCCAGGTCCGAACGGTGTCCCGTACGTTCTTTACAAGCGTTGCCCGAAAATTCTTAAAATGCTTCACGTCTTGTTGAGACAAGCGTGGATCCGCAATCACATATGTCCAGAGTGGTCAAAGGCAAATGGGGTCTACATTCCCAAAGAGCAGGACTCGAAGAGTCTTTCCCAATTCAGGCCCATCTCGCTGTTGAATGTCGAGGGTAAGATATTCTTCTCAGTCATGGCTCGCCGGCTCACACAGTATCTGATGACTAATAAGTACATAGATACGAGTGTTCAGAAGGGTGGTATTCCAGGCGTTCCTGGGTGCCTTGAACACGCGACCATGATTTGGGAGGCTATCCAGAGAGCCAAGCATGAGAGAACCGATTTGCACGTTATATGGTTGGACTTAGCCAACGCCTACGGGGCAGTCCCCCATAGGCTACTGTGGCGAACCCTTCGCATGTTTCACGTACCGACACAGATCAGTCAAATGGTCGAGCAATATTTCTCCAAGTTCGCTTTGCGCTTCTCTACCTCGACGTTTACCACGAGGTGGACTGAGTTGCAGATTGGGATAGCTATGGGCTGTACGATCTCACCTATACTGTTTGTCATGGCAATGCAGATCACGTTAGACGGGGCGGCCGGCTACGGACAGGGCCTTCAAATAGGGGATCACTGGTTGCCGCCACTACGCGCATTTATGGATGACACGACTATAATAACGGGCAGCGAGGAGTCTGCCCGCACGATCCTGAAAAGATTGGACGCGGTGGTCCAATGGAGCGGTATGCAGTTCAAACCGCAGAAGTCGAGGAGTCTGTCAATCCATAAGGACAAGGTGTCGGCAATCAGTTTTACGGTGGCAAGGAACAAGATCCCTACGGTTCTGGAGGAACCGGTGAAGAGTCTCGGTCGCGTTTACGATTCGAAGTTATCTGATAGAGCGGAGGTCCGGCGAATACACGAGTCACTGGCTACAGGCCTGCTCGCGATCGAGCGATGCAGGCTGATCGGAAAATTCAAGGTTTGGTGTCTCCAATTCATGTTGATTCCGAAGCTCCTTTGGCCACTGTTAGTCTACGAGGTGACGATGACTGCAGTGGAAACCATGGAGAAGAAAATCAACACAGCCTTGAGAAAGTGAATTGGTGCACCGCCTTGTCTGACCGATGTGGCTCTGTATTGTAAGCAGGCTAAGCTGGTACTTCCGTTCAAATCAATAACCGAAGAGTTTAAAGTCGGCAAGGTAAGGCTCGCCATGCTCTTACGCGAGTCTTCAGACCCAAATGTCATCGCTGTCCAGCCCGCTCTAAAGACTGGAACCAAGTGGAGAGTCCTCGATGCGATAGAATCTGCCCAGAATGCACTAAAATTGAAGGAGATAATGGGATACACACAAACCGACCGTCGAGGCCTAGGGCACGGGAAGGTCAATTGGTGGTCAAAGGCCTCAGCCAAAGAGCGCCGAGACATGGTAATACAAACGGTGAGGGACAACGAAAACGAGGTTCGGGTTCAGAAAGCAGCCCAGCAGTCGCAGCAGGGCCATTGGGTCAGCCTGGAGAGCGCATTGCCAAGAATACTCGCATGGGGTGAGATCTGGCGGATGACCCCGCTGCGACTGAGCTTTATCGTTCGTTCGGCGTACGATGTATTACCGTCCGGTGTTAACATGGTTAAATGGTCTGCGACCAACGATCCGACTTGCCCGTTGTGTAAATCGAAGCAAACTCTTGAGCACGTCCTGTCCGCGTGCAGGAAAGCCCTAGGTCAAGGCCGATACCCCTGGAGACACAACAAGGTGCTAAAAGAGTTAGCAGCCGTTGTCGACCAGGCTAGAATGAGGGCTAACGCCAGAGCCAGTTCTAGCATCGTCCCCATTCGTTTCCTCAAGGCTGGGCAGGTTCCAAAAGGTAAGGTCAACCAAAACGCATTCGCTCCATCTGTGCTAGACTCTATTAGGGACTGGTTACTGGCGGTTGATCTGCCAGGCCATGAACGGTACCCCGAGTTGATCCGTAAAACCGGCCTGCGACCGGACATCGTTCTCCATTCTGCGCAAAAACGGCAGCTTATCCTGATTGAGTTGACTGTCCCGTTTGAGTCGCGTATGGAGGAGAATCATTTGTACAAGCTCGAGAAGTACAGTGATTTAGCAGCCGGTCTGAGGAGAAACGAGGCTTACACAGTACGGGTATTTGCCGTCGAAGTGGGAGCGAGAGGCCTCGTTTCCACTTCGCTCTACAATGTGGTGAAAGAACTAGGATTGCGCGGTAATGAACGGAAACGAACACTCAAAAAACTGGGAGAGGCAGCCGAAAGGGCCTCTAGCTGGCTTTGGACGCAGCGCAACAACGTAGGGGACGGGCCTCGGTGAGCTGGTCCGGGTGTCTAGTGGAAAAGGGTTTCTCACCCCTTTGAAAGTCCATCGTGTCCGAATTGTCTGCCAGTGTTCCTCTGCCAACTGCTAATAAAAGTCCAACATGTGTCCGGTAAACCAAAGTAAGCTTGTCGCTCGGTCGTCCAGGCATGCTGACTGCTTTAATTAGGCTGCCGTGGCGACTTCTTATCTCACAGTACCTCCTGCGAAACCACCAAGTCGTCTTGTCTCTGGCCGAAAGAATAACACCATCCGGTAATTCCGTACAGCGGGGAACCAGCCCTGAGCTTCATGAACTCAGGAGGGCCCACCTCAGAATGCGTCTAGGAATCGTGGGCCGAAACGCGTGTCGACGAGGATAATTTCTACTGATGACTGGTAGATCCCCGCTGTACTTGCTCCCTGTGAGTTTATTCCTATTCCTATAGCCTGCCTCCGTTTCTCTGCCTGTGCAACCTCCGCTGTCCGGCAGGCCGACGCATCATGCCTGAGGGACGTACGTTATCCATAACGGTCTTGTGCAGCAGATTCAACGTCGCTGTGTTGATGCCGAAAGAATTGAGAGCAGTCTTCAGATTGTCCTTATAGCGCTTTTTTCTCCATGGGACCTCATCCCTTGCTGGAGCTCGCCATAAAATACGACGTCATGATAGGCAGGTGAGGGATAACAGTTGTGAGCAGCTGAACAGTTTTCAGTACTTGTGACCTTCTTCAACTGTGCGAGGCAGAAGGGGCCTTTATAGGCACAATGGTCAGTACAACCTGCCAAGTATTGACACTGTTGTCACGGAAAGGAGGTTTAGGTTTAGACGACGGATCAACATCATGGCATAAGGGGTAACCCACAAATGCTCCGTTCTACTTCTGGCTCAAACATGAGTCCGAAGAATCTCAGCACAGTGTACGAACTCCGTAGCAACGGCGAGGATCATGAAATACTTTAGATAGACTTTTGAATCCAAATTTTGCCCGGGCAGCGCCGTCGGGCTTCATTTTTCGATTTCTAATTGACAGGGGATTTTTTTTTAAACGTGCGCAGCAATACACAAGAGCGTCCGATCTTACTACCCAGAGACCAGGCGAAATTACTAGAAGTCCAAGTGAAAGAATCTCAGCCTTCACACGGGCCTGAACCGGGACCTCCAGCACTCGAGGCGGGAGCTATGCCTCGAGACCATGTAAACCCCGGATGAAATCGGAAAGAAATCGCAACCTACTGTCAGTGCCGTCTTAACAGCATTTGGACCCCTGAACCAAATAGTGTGCTTGAGTTCATACGACATCAGTTCGCAGGAATTGAATGTAAGTGGTCGATTATACAAACATATATTCCCTGTGTGGGTTCCGGAGACCCACTGTGGGGAAAACAAGAATAGACCCAGTCTCCCCACCAAGCATGTCGTAAGAGTCGACTAATTGGGGGGCTTCGTTCAAAGTCGGAGTACTTCTGCCTGAGAGGCAAAAAACCAGCAGTCTGCATACAAATAAGCAAGATCTGTAAAACAGATACACACGCAAAACTCAGGTCCTGGAACAAAGCCAGAGTCCAGGAAGGAATGAACAACCATGTATGG
>CAJHNH020000465.1:179509-182951 GCA_905116865.2 Candidula unifasciata
TAACTAGAATTGCAATTCATATTTGATGAATGCAGCACTCTCACACACACACAGGTGCACACACACGCGTGCGCAGGTGCACACACCCTCACATACACGTGCACATACACACACTCACATGAAAATAAGTAATCCCCGTGAAACTCACAACTAACAGTGTCGCACAATATCTCAATTGCTGACCGGTGGAACATTTCGGCGGTGCATATCAGAACAATCACCGCATCTCTTCGGCTCCCATTAATGCCATGGCCGTTACCACTGGCTGTCCTATGTTATAGGGGTGTTAGCAAATTTGTTCGTTATAATTCGCCGTCCATACACACTGTGAGGAAAACCAGCTCCCGTTCGTTCGAGTCTCGACACAAAAGTGTGTGTGTCAACCCTTATTGGTTTGAGAATGTGTGACATTTTGGAGCCAACGCACAACGCTGTAACACATACGTGGAAGAAAGAACGGACTGGCCGCTCGCGACGTGAAGAATAAAATACTTACAGCGTTGAAAATAAAACATCATAACACCCCTAGAACATAGGACAGCCGTGGGAATGACCACAGGATGAATGGGAGCCGGCACGAAAACTCGCACCCGGCGAGATGCGGTAGCCATTTAAGGCTGGGTCAACCTGGGAGGCAAGATCATTGTTAAAAACAGTTCCAGATTTGAACCCACTACCTTCCGATCTAAAGGTGACAGTCACGGCGGCTCCCAATAAAAAAAGTAAGTTAAAGGTGAAATGGGTATTTTTGAACTAATATTGACTATTACTAAGCCTAGCCCTAACATACCCCCCCCCCCCCCCCCCCCCCATACTGTGGGACGTTCTGGGAATTTCCCTACCAAATCTCGAAGCCGACGAGAATTGGTCGTATGAAATGAAAGTAACGAAAGAAAAGTTAGGAAGCCATTGCTTGCTAATTAAAAAGTCCGCATTCAGCGATCTAGTAAAATAAATGCAATGGGGGATTTTAATTTTCCTGCCAATTATTACTGAGCAATCACAACTGACAAACAGTTTCCTGTCTATTAGGAAATCTTGTTCTCTGCATTCGTCATCTTTGTTTGTCCAACCCGACACGGGGGAAATTATACAGTTTGACAATAAAAACCGGTGTTTAGATGAGAGACAGTATTTTCCATTCTTTTCTGTCTTTCATCCGTCTGTGGGGCAGATGTCATCATTAACAACTAACGCCAAGTTCTTCCAACTTGGGCAAGAGCGCGCGCTATGCAGGAAGTCAAAGAAAACAATAAATCAACACAGTAAATGTAGTTTTTCCCTCCTGGATTGCAGTCTGTCCTGTCTGTCTGTCTGTCTGTCTGTCTGTCTGTCTGTCTGTCTGTCTGTCTGTCTGTCTGTCTGTCTGTCTGTCTGTCTGCCTGTCTCTCTCTCTCTCTCTCTCTTTCTTTCTCTCTCTTTCTCTGACTTATCTTTCTCTCATTCTTACTCTTTATTCACCTTCCTGCGAGATTTTTTTCTTTTTATATATCACTGAAATAAGCCTAACGATTTACCTCACATTCCCTCACATTCCCTCACATTCCCTCACATTCCCTCACATTCCTGTAGGATTACCCTCTCAAGGATGAGACTCAGACATGCCCAAATCGCAGAAACTCCGCCCAAACGTGTAGCCACACAGTAGGACATTCCATGGTCAAACACCTGGAACGTTGCTGTTATCCTGTAGGACATTCCAAAGTAAACACCTGGAACATTGCTGTTATCCTGTAGGACATTCCATGGTCAAACACCTGGAACATTGCTGTTATCCTGTAGGACATTCCATGGTCAAACACCTGGAACGTTGCTGTTATCCTGTAGGACATTCCATGGTCAAACACCCGGAACATTGCTGTTATCCTGTAGGACATTCCATGGTCAAACACCTGGAACGTTGCTGTTATGCTGTAGGACATTCCATGGTCAAACACCTGGAACATTGCTGTTATGCTGTAGGACATTCCATGGTCAAACACCTGGAACATTGCTGTTATCCTGTAGGACATTCCATGGTCAAACACCCGGAACATTGCTGTTATCCTGTAGGACATTTTATAGTCAAACACCTGGAACATTGCTGTTATGCTGTAGGACATTCCATGGTCAAACACCTGGAACGTTGCTGTTATCCTGTAGGACATTCCATGGTCAAACACCTGGAACGTTGCTGTTATCCTGTAGGACATTCCATGGTCAAACACCTGGAACGTTGCTGTTATGCTGTAGGACATTCCATGGTCAAACACCTGGAACGTTGCTGTTATGCTGTAGGACATTCCATGGTCAAACACCTGGAACGTTGCTGTTAGGCTGTAGGACATTCCATGGTCAAACACCTGGAACGTTGCTGTTAGGCTGTAGGACATTCCATGGTCAAACACCTAGAACGTTGCTGTTATGCTGTAGGACATTCCATGGTCAAACACCTGGAACGTTGCTGTTAGGCTGTAGGACATTCCATGGTCAAACACCTGGAACGTTGCTGTTATGCTGCAGGACATTCTATGGTCAAACACCTGGAACATTGCTGTTATGCTGTAGGACATTCCATGGTCAAACACCTGGAACGTTGCTGTTATGCTGTAGGACATTCCACGGTCAAACATCTGGAACGTTGCTGTTATGCTGCAGGACATTCTATGGTCAAACACCTGGAACGTTGCTGTTATGCTGTAGGACATTCCATGGTCAAACACCTGGAACATTGCTGTTATGCTGCAGGACATTCCATGGTCAAACACCTGGAACGTTGCTGTTATGCTGTAGGACATTTCATGGTCAAACACCTGGAACGTTGCTGTTATGCTGTAGGACATTCCACGGTCAAACATCTGGAACGTTGCTGTTATGCTGCAGGACATTCTATGGTCAAACACATGGAACGTTGCTGTTATGCTGTAGGACATTCCATGGTCAAACACCTGGAACATTGCTGTTATGCTGCAGGACATTCCATGGTCAAACACCTGGAACGGTGCTGTTATGCTGTAGGACATTTCATGGTCAAACACCTACTAATCCCTACATACATAGAAAAGCATACATACATCGATACCTACATACATACATACATACGATACATTACATACATACATACATACATACATACATACATACATCCATACATACATACATACATAACATACATACATACCTACATACATACATACATCATACATACATACAGACATACATACATACATACATACATACATACATACGACATACATACGTACATACATACTACAATACATCATACATACATACATACATACCTACATACAATACATCACACTACAATACATACATACATACATACATACATACATACATACATCCATACATACATACCTACATACATACATACATACATACAACATACATACATAAAACAAAAAATACATACATACATACAAAAAACATACAACATCTACAT
>CAJHNH020000465.1:191770-214270 GCA_905116865.2 Candidula unifasciata
GATAGATAGATAGATAGATAGATAGATAGATAGATAGATAGATAGACAGATAGCCCCACAGAGGAATATTTGCGTGCAGCTGAGACATTTATGTAGGATTCATGATTAAATGATGGCCCAGGAAAGACACAAATAACCAAAAATAACAATTTATTATCGTTGATGAATCGCCCTGTCTATTATTATCAGTGTTCAGGAGCATCAACGCTATTAACAATCATATTATCAGCCAGTTGGCACACACGATATCCTTCTTCTTCTTCTTCTTTGTGTTCACCGTCTGTAGATTCCATTGGAAAGTCCTGGTTGTTTGTCCACTTCTAAACTTTGGTCTTGTTCCAGGATTTGAGTGTCGGGTGCAAAGCCGTTTAATAGGTCCGGGTTTTTGTGTGTGTAGACTGCTGGTTCCTCATTTCTCGAGCAGGTGGTTTCCGACTTCAAGACACAACAGTGAGCACAATGAGATCAATGTATGTAGTAAGACATAATTCTGCCAGGGAGCGTTTTTTCCTTCTCTGTAAGAAACGGAATGGATGTTTAATGTGTTTTGAAACAAATGCCTGACGAAAATTTTGAACATGAAAATGGCGTAACTCGACAGCGTTGAAGAAATAAGCGACATGTCTGAGCGGCCACAGGAAATACCAAGACAAAGATGGCACTGTATCGGACAGATCCTGAGACGAAACGAGCAGATAATCATCAAACAGGCACTAAAATATGTAGTCAATCGACTGAGGAGGAAATGAAGTCCATAAAAAACCCTGTGTGATGAGAGAACCCAAAGATGCTGGACTGGATTCCACCCCCAATATATATATATATATATATATATATATATATATATATATATATATATAATATATATATATATATATATATATATATATAAAATATACTAGCTGTACCCGGCCACGCGTTGCTGTGGCCTAGTTTGGCTAAATGGAAATGAAAGAAAATAGAAATCGCACGTGTCTAATACAATCATTGTCTGCTCAGATATAGAGATAGTCTTTGACCCCCCCCCCCCCCCCCCCCCCCCCCACCACAACTAAATCCGCCTACTACTCTCTCCTTCATCAAAGGTTTTTGGAAAAGAAAGACAATGTCTAATATAGTTAATGTTGCAATCATTCTCTGCACAGATATAGAGATTCTGGTTTTCCAAATTTAGAACACGCACCTTATAATTGTGTGCTTATATTAGTGGTCGTTTAAATGGTGTTATTAGCACAGTAACAAAAATGGTTATTTGGTTATGACATGCTAAAGCTGTTTGTATTTTATAGGAGACGGAAGTAAAGCTACAAAGTAAGTCGTAAAAAAAAAGAAAAGCGGAGGTAGCGTTAGTAAAATATAAACAAATTAGGTAATGAGAACTTGAAAATCACGTGTAAAGCTCTTTAAGTTCTCTTAAATTTAAGTCCTTATTCCCCTCCCCCTCTTCCACGGACTACTGCTCTCTCCCTCTTCGAAATATTTGAAAATCATTACCTGGCGATATTTTCTGTTGCTGTAACTGACACTGACATCCCTGTCCATCAGGACTAAAATTGGGAGCAGGAATTGTAATAGGTAGTAAATGGGGCTAGTGTAATTTTTACCATATCATCCTTCAAGTACCAGTACAACTACTACCACGACCACCACCACAGTAGCTAAAATAATGTCACTGCTATCTGTGTTACCATCGTAGACAGAGAGTCGTGAGCCAGAAGATTTGGTTCCGCATGGCTAGTGCTGTCGCCACAGACTGGTCAGGTTAGGATGTATAATTTCGCTTCCCGACAGAAGAACGCCATAACTTTACCGGCGGTCTTCACATGAGAGCACTACGGTGTAACAGCCCAACCACAACTACTACTGCTGCTACTACTTTAAGTGGGTAAAGCAGTTACTGTGACTTAAAGCTCTCTCAGTTAACAGTTTGTCCCCCCCCCCCCCAATTCACCGACAACTCTTTCCCTTATTGAAGTAGTTAGGAAAAAAAAAAAAAAACACTTGAAAAGCAAATGAAAACAGGGGGAAAAAAACACACACCATAATTAGGAAATGAACGCTATGGTAAACAGCACAGCTTAAAATTCCAACGCAGATGAAATAACTAAATCTAAATGAAAATAAATGGAAAGCTATGAAATTTCAGCGTAACCATGCAATCGGAAAGTTTAAAAATGCAATCATAAATATGCGAAATGGTCAAATTTAAATATCAAATGGTTTACCCATTTACTGTTTTTTTTTTTTTGGTTTGAGGGCAACATGGCTAGTGCTGTCACCACGACAGAGCAGATGAGGATATTATTTTATTGCGGGGTAAAAAAAAATTAACTACTGCGGATTCGAACCCTGGTCTCCCGCACAGGAACCCAGCGTTCTTACCATTCGACCAAGCAACCACTTCATCGGAGCAACGAAAAGAGAACTAAACTCTCAGATATGAGTGTCCCTACTACTGTGTCCCGATTATAACACAACTCAAAACCGCAGGCAGTTGTTTTCTCATAGACAGATACTCCAGATATATTAATGAAACGGCACAACAATAGAAATCGCACGTGTCTAACACGGTTAATGAAGGTAATGTCGCAGTCAATGTCTGCGCCGACGTCGAGATAGTCCTTGATGCCCCCCCCCCCCTATCGGAGGTTGTTTGAAACAAAAGCAGAAAATAGAAATTGTGTTTAATATGGTTATTGTGGCAATCACTGCCTACACAAATATAGAGATAGTCTTATTTGCTGTACCACGACATACTCTATGTATTAGAGAAGGCGTTGGCTGCACGTAACTTGCCGGCGAATGGTGGAGGTCTTGCGTTCTGACTACGGGGCGTGCGCAATTACTAAGGTGGCTATAATTAGATGTCACTAACAATTTAAATATTAGTTTCAAATATTTTTGCTTAAATTGTCGCAAACAAGAAGAAGAAGAAGAAGAAGAAGAAGAAGAAGAAGAAGAAGAAGAAGAAGAAGAAGAAGAAGAAGAAGAAGAAGAAGAAGAAGAAGAAGAAGAAGAAGAAGAAGAAGAAGAAGAAGAAGAAGAAGAAGAAGAAGAAGAAGAAAAAAAAAGAAAAAGAAGAAGAAGAAGAAGAAGAAGAAGAAGAAGAAGAAGAAGAAGAAGAAAAAGAAGAAGAAGAAGAAGAAGAAGAAGAAGAAGAAGAAAATGAAGAAGAAAGTGGCGGAGAAAAAGGAGTAGTAGGAGGAGGAAGAGTGGGAAGAGGAGGAGTTATTTTACATTTGAAATGGTAGATAAAAGGCTGACTTAGAGTCTGACAAGACAAAACTAAGAACTTCGTGTAAGATATATTTATCTAATGACAACAGCTAGTAGGATAAATGTCAGTTAGAAGGTTAGATGTCGTCACAAATGAGGGCGTTAACCACGGACAGACTATAATTACTACATACAGCGTTTTGTGTGCACGTTGTTGGGTGATGTGGGCGCTCATGCAGTGAGTAGAACACAGAAGTGCTGAACAACACTTAGTGGTGCAACATTGACTAAGGCTTATACTTTATAAGACCTCTCTCTTGGTCATTCCATAGAAAAGCTGCCAACTGGCAGGCTGGCAAACATATTTAGAATCGACCTTTCACCATTGACCACAGACACAAGTTAAAGTTGAAGGATATTCATTGTATCACGTATTACCCTAAATGGCTTAGTCTCTCTCCCCTCTCTCTCTCTCTCACTCTCTCTCTCTCTCTCTCTCTCTCTGAAGAAAGGCTAGCCACCAGCCAAGAGCCTCAAACAAAGCATAGACTAAGTAGTTTCAGCGGCGATCCTCAAAGTCCTCCCTAAAAAACTCTTCAGTAAGCTCAACGACTCGTCCATGAAACGAACCTACGGCCTTCAGAGAGCAAGACAAACTGCTTGACCACCTCGCCGCAGAGACCCACTGTCCAGATACAGTCCATAGCAGCAAAGACCTACACTACTGCTATACTTGCTGAAGGACGAAGATAAATTATGATGTGATACAGATCATCAAAGACTTGGTGGGTTTTCGCTGATTTCAGAACACACCTGCCGAAGAGCGGCAAGTCACAGAGGAAATGCAAGATAGAGATATAACCACTTTGCTGTCGGTACCAACGCAGCTGGAACTCTTTGCTGGCAGCTGAAGATGAGGACTGAGTTCTTATTGGAAAGTCCAGCGTGGCGTGTTATGATGTTATTTCAAAGCTCGGATATCTATCGGATGCGACTCCATGGGTATTACAGTAAACAAGCGAAAGTAAAGGACACATTTCCATACCTTCACGCATATAGGACTAGATATATATTTTATAGACCAATCGTCACTTGGTGGGTAATGTGGTCAGCATCACATTGGCTGACTTTACTTCCCACGTACGCACTCAAGGCTGGGTCGACATTGGAGTCAATGCCATTAGAAGTCGGGTTCCGTATGGACCTTTCGATCCCAGGCCAGTGTCTAACCGCTGCACCACGGTGCCTCCTGGTTATGCAGTATATATGGGTAAATTGACGTAATGCTTGTGTGTGCGATAGTTTATGTGTAGGCGTTTTTGTGTGGGAATATAAGGGATCTGAGGAAAATAGTTTGGCATATTTCCAGCTTTTCGCATCACGCGGAAAAGGGGGGGGGGGGCAGGGGATTAACAGTAAGAATGAGAGAAAGATGAGAGAGAGAGAGAGAGAGAGAGAGAGAGAGAGAGAGAGAGAGAGAGAGAGAGAGAGAGAGATGGCGTTTTGACTACTGCACAGCTAAAAGGAAGACCCAGAAAACTATCGAACAAAAGAGATAAAAGCAGAAACATAAGGAGAACCCCAAATGGTTAGAGAGGACGGAGAAGTTATTCAAGAGAGAGACAGAGAGAGAGAGATTGGGAGAGACAGAGATTTGGGGGGGGGGGCGAAGGGAAGAGAGAGAGACAGAGAGAGAGACAGAGAGAGAGAGAGAGAGAGAGAGAGAGAGAGAGAAATGCCCAACAAAGAAATTAAGGGGGCGACTTAGAAAACACAACAGAGGGACATAGAGAACGCGAGAAAAAGATTTACAAAATGCGAGGAACGCAAATGGATAAGTCTGGAGTAGTCTCAGGATGACCATAAACCACCAGGAAATTGATTTCACGTCGTCTCCAGCCACGGAAAGTGGGAAGAGGAAAATTACAAGAACGTCAAAAAATCGACCAGCACCAACTTCTTCATAATCGTATTAGCCCAAAGGAGAATGCTGCGACACGAGAACAGAAAGGGAGATAACATCTGACGCGAAAGAACATTCAGGAAAAGTACTGTCTGGGTCCTAATGGCGGGCTAGCCGCAGTTCTGGTTAGCTCAAAGCTAAATGGTTTTAATTTTATGTCCGGTGGACATATGGGTTCAGGCACTTTAAACCCCCACCCCACAATAAATTACTATTAGCACACACAAAACAGGCGAATGATGAGACTGACCGAAGCCGTAACAGTAACAATTAACAACCAGCCATTATCAGCTATACATATAGTTGTCACCATGTAGGATGCCTTTTTTTTTGGAGGGGGGGGGGGCCCACCCTGGGGGAGCCCCACCCTGACGCTGCCGGGGGCCCTGAATATAGCCGGACCATAAATATGGTCTCACTGCTGAAAGGGGTTTCTGGGACCTCTCCACGGGTGATCCTCATCTGCATTGTGGCATCGCTTGTGTAATGTCTTGGTGGGGTACAACTACCTACCTATCTATCTACCATACATTTTAGACAAGTAACTGCGTCCCCCAATGTCAGACGAAAATTTTAAAAATTGTTTTAAAGCTCCCCCACCCCCCCCCCACCCCCTTTCCCTGTTTCTGCTATGTCTTGCATTTACGTTTTCATTTCGAGAAAAAGAATGCTTGTGACACAGGTTGCAGCACTTTCTAGGGATCCAGTTTCTGCATGTTTTTGGAGTGTTAAAAGCTCTGGCGTACTGAAATATACAACATGCTTTATTAATGGCATTGCGGAACACCCCCGTAGCCGTATGCGAAGGACACAGGGCTCAGGAACTACGAATCAGAAGTGAGCTAGTGAGTATATGGGATTGGTCTGGGAAGACTAAGGTCAAACTAACAGCCTTTTGAGTTCCCGTCCCTGGAAAATTATAAGGAGATAAACCCGGTGAGAACAAACCAATCGATCGATGATAAGAACTCAGAACTCGAGAACGTGGTAAGTAATGTTAAAGGGCTATCGTACACTGCCCTGATCATGGAAGACTCCTTCCGCACAGGAATAGAGGTGATTCCAAACTGGTAAAGCCGTTAGGGGTTTTCCCATTTATGATTTTTTTGGGAGGTTAAACGGGTCTTAATCTATCTATGTGTATATTATAGACAGTACAAGAGAATACCCACTGTCTCCCCAACAAGCATGTCGTAAGAATCGACTAATTAGGGAGCTTCATTCGAAGTAGGAGTTCATCTGCCTAAGAGGCGAGGAATCAGTCTGCATACAAATAAGTCATATCTGTAAAGTGGATGTGCACGCAAAAGTCAGGTTGTGGAACAAGAGTGAAGTCCAGAGGTGGACGAACAACCAGAACTTTCCGCTTTAGTTTACAGCCGGTGAACATGGAGAAGAAGAACAGGGCATCTGTGATTTGCACTGTTGGGTCTGCCATCCGGACTGAGACTTGCTAATCCCAGGGTGTCAAATTCTCAGGCAGCAGCTCGGACGAACAACATAGGGAGGGGCACACTAAACAAATGTTCCTCTACAGATGATGATCTGGTCATTCATAGTAGTTATACGGAAAGAAAGAAGACGTAAGGTGTTTCGGACAAAAGGCGCAAACATTGCCCTAAAAACAAAAACTCATCAGGTGTAATAGTAGTAGTCGTAGTTTGGGTTTAATAATAATCAAATAGTAATAATGGTGGTGATGGTGTCAATAGCAGTAGTAGTGGTGTAGTGGTATTGGTGAGGGTAGTAGTAGTGGCGTTGTTGTTGTGGTGGTGGTGATGGTAGCAGTGGTGGTAGTGGTAGTGACGGTGATGCTGGTGATAGTACTATTGGTTTCAGTAGTAGTAGTAGTAGTAGTAGTAGTAGTAGTAGTAGTAGTAGTAGTAGTAGTAGTAGTAGTAGTAGTAGCAGTAGTAGTAGCAGTAGTAGTAGTAGTAGTAGCAGCAGTAGTAGTAGTAGTAGTAGCAGTAGTAGTAGCAGTAGTAGTAGTAGTGGTGTAACAGCAGCAGCCACAGCAGCAGCAGAAGAAGAAGAATAAGAAACAAAAGAAAATGAAGAAGAAGAAGAAAAAGAAGAAGAAGAAGAAGTGACATACTAGCATGACATGATGTGTCCTAGGAACAGTGATGTACTAGCTTGACGTGATGTGGTAAGAATAATGATACATTAACGTGACGTGATGTGTGGTAGGAAACAATTATATACTTGCATGGCGTGATGTGCTGTAGGAACAATGATATACTAGCATGACGTGGTTGGCTGTAGGAACAATGATATGCTAGCATGACGTGGTTGTCTGTAGGAACAATGATATTCTAGCATGACGTGGTTGTCTGTAGGAACAATGATAAACTAGCATGCCGTGATGTGTGGTAGGAACAGTGATATACTAGCATGACGTGATGTATGGTAGGAACAGCGATGGACTAGCATTGCGTGATGTGTGGTAGGAACAGCGATATACTAGCATGACGTGACGTATGGTAGGAACAGCGATATACTAGCATAACGTGATGTATGGTAGGAACATCGATACACTAGCATAACGTGATGTGTGGTAGGAACAGTGGTATACTAGCATGGCGTGATGTGTGGTAGGAACAGCGATATACTAGCATGACATGATGTGTGGTAGGAACAGCGATATACCAGCATAATGTGATGTGTGATAGGAACAGCGATATACTATCATGACGTGATGTGTGGTAGGAACAGCGATAGATTAGCATGACGTGATGTGTGGTAGGAACAGCGATATATTAGCATAACGTGATGTGTGGTAGGAACAGCGATAGACTAGCATAACGTGATGTGTGGTAGAAACAGCGATACACTAGCATAACGTGATGTGTGGTAGGAACAGCGATATACTAGCATAATGTGATGTGTGGTAGGAACAGCGATATACTAGCATAATGTGATGTGTGGTAGGAACAGCGATATACTAGCATGATGTGATGTGTGGTAGGAACAGCGATATACTAGCATGACATGATGTGTCCTAGAAACAGTGATGTACTAGCTTGACCTGATGTGGTAGGAATAATGATACATTAACGTGACGTGATGTGTGGTAGGAAACAGTTATATACTTGCATGTCGTGATGTGCTGTAGGAACAATGATATACTAGCATGATGTTGTTGGCTGTAGGAACAATGATAAACTATCATGCCGTGATGTGTGGTAGGAACAGTGATATACTAGCATGACGTGATGTGTCGTGAGAACAATGATATACTAGCATGACGTGGTTGTCTGTAGGAACAATGATAAACTAGCATAACGTGATGTTTGGTAGGAACAGCGATATACTAGCATGACGTGATGTATGGTAGGAGCAGCGATAGACTAGCATAATGTGATGTGTGATAGGAACAGCGATATACTAGCATGACGTGATGTATGGTAGGAACAGCGATGGACTAGCATTGCGTGATGTGTGGTAGGAGCAGCGATATACTAGCATGACGTGACGTATGGTAGGAACAGCGATATACTAGCATGACATGATGTGTGGTAGGAACATTGGTATACTAGCATGGCGTGATGTGTGGTAGGAACAGCGATGGACTAGCATTGCGTGATGTGTGGTAGGAACAGCGATATACTAGCATGACATGATGTGTGGTAGTAACAGCGATAGACTAGCATAACGTGATGTGTGGTAGGAACAGCGATACACTAGCATAACGTGATGTGTGGTAGGAACAGTGGTATACTAGCATGGCGTGATGTGTGGTAGGAACAGCTATATACTAGCATGACATGATGTGTGGTAGGAACAGCGATATACCAGCATAATGTGATGTGTGATAGGAACAGCGATATACTATCATGACGTGATGTGTGGTAGGAACAGCGATAGATTAGCATGACGTGATGTGTGGTAGGAACAGCGATATATTAGCATAACGTGATGTGTGGTAGGAACAGCGATAGACTAGCATGACGTGATGTGTGGTAGAAACAGCGATACACTAGCATAACGTGATGTGTGGTAGGAACAGCGATATACTAGCATAATGTGATGTGTGGTAGGAACAGCGATATACTAGCATAATGTGATGTGTGGTAGGAACAGCGATATACTAGCATGATGTGATGTGTGGTAGGAACAGCGATATACTAGCATGACATGATGTGTCCTAGAAACAGTGATGTACTAGCTTGACCTGATGTGGTAGGAATAATGATACATTAACGTGACGTGATGTGTGGTAGGAAACAATTATATACTTGCATGTCGTGATGTGCTGTAGGAACAATGATATACTAGCATGATGTTGTTGGCTGTAGGAACAATGATAAACTATCATGCCGTGATGTGTGGTAGGAACAGTGATATACTAGCATGACGTGATGTGTCGTGAGAACAATGATATACTAGCATGACGTGGTTGTCTGTAGGAACAATGATAAACTAGCATAACGTGATGTGTGGTAGGAACAGCGATATACTAGCATGACGTGATGTATGGTAGGAGCAGCGATAGACTAGCATAATGTGATGTGTGATAGGAACAGCGATATACTAGCATGACGTGATGTATGGTAGGAACAGCGATGGACTAGCATTGCGTGATGTGTGGTAGGAGCAGCGATATACTAGCATGACGTGACGTATGGTAGGAACAGCGATATACTAGCATGACATGATGTGTGGTAGGAACATTGGTATACTAGCATGGCGTGATGTGTGGTAGGAACAGCGATGGACTAGCATTGCGTGATGTGTGGTAGGAACAGCGATATACTAGCATGACATGATGTGTGGTAGTAACAGCGATAGACTAGCATAACGTGATGTGTGGTAGGAACAGCGATACACTAGCATAACGTGATGTGTGATAGGAACAGCGATATACTAGCATGATGTGATGTGTGATAGGAACAGCGATATACTAGCATGATGTGATGTATGGTAGGAACAGCGATATACTAGCATAACGTGATGTGTGGTAGGAACAGCGATAGACTAGCATAACGTGATGTATGGTAGGAACAGCGATATACTAGCATAACGTGATGTGTGGTAGGAACAGCGATAGAGTAGCATAACGTGATGTATGGTAGGAACAGCGATACACTAGCATAATGTGATGTGTGGTATAAACAGCGATATACTAGCATGACGTGGCGTGTGGTAGGAACATTGGGAGCGGAACCATAGGGATTCAGACACACTAGGGCTCCCTTCCCTAATTTTGTGGAAAAGGAAGGGGGGGGGGGGGGGGTTGAAGCCTCTATAATTAATAATTGTTAGGGACAGTCCCGTTGTATATAGACGTATTCTTCTTTGAGAGTGTGTTTATACATTTAATATTATTGTAAATGTATTAATGTTTTTCCTTTTCAGTATTTAATAATAATAACAACAACAACAATAGTAATTATATATATATATATATATATATATATATATATATATATATATATATATATATATATATATATATATATATATAATATATATATATATATATATATATATATATATTCTAGTTTTAGGGGCGATGGAAATATAGTTTAAATCTGGTTTAACTGCACATTGATAATAGTGATACTAGTAATATTTTTCTGTGTTATTACTATTATTATTGCGCAGTTACACAAGGCATAACCTTTCCACCGCTGAGAGCCCTAACGGCCACAACGTCACTTTCCAATGCTTTTTTTTATGTCGGCGGGTCTGGTTGAAACACAGAACGTGGATAAAGGGGAGAGGAACTATTTCATGTGAGGCCACCTGCTGCACGGTGATCGATGTTCAGGGACGTCCGTGTGGGAACAGCGGTAACTTTAGTCAGCTTGTGAGTCAATAGGTGTGGTGAAGTAGGCCAGTCACACCTGTCCTGTATCGACAGATGCGGTGCAGCAAGGTTAAAATAATTGTAACCTCTCTTACCCTTATGAAAAGGAACATCATCCCGAACAGGCATACTAGGCATACGGCGCTAGGCCTTTATTTTATAGACCGATCTGTAGTCCGTGGGTTATGTGGTTAACATCAAGCCAGTCGCCTTTACTTCCCAGGACTGTACCTGATACCCACTCAAGGCTGGGTTGACCTAGGAACCAAGGTCATTTTGGAGAGAAAAAAAGTCCGGTTCCGCTAGTACCTGAACCATTTACAACTTAATGAGGATTCGAACAAATGAGCTTCGGATCAGCAGGCAAACAGTAAGTCATTTTGGGGTGGCCAGTTCACTTCCTTTACGCCTTTCAAAACAGCCACCTTTATTTCCCAAAGAATTTCCTGGTACCCATTATTAGGTTCATTCAAACATTTAAAAAATGTTTTGAAATGTTTTGTTTTTTGATGCATATTTTATGTGTATATTCAGCATTCAACGGCTGAGAATTTCGGAGGAAAGTCCTGGCTGTTCGTCCACTCCTGGACTTTAGTTTGTTCCAGAACTTGAGATCAGCGTGCACATGAATGTACATATTTGTCTTTTTTTTTTTAACGCAGGCTGTTGGTTCATCGCATCTCATGCAGATGTATCAAAGAATTTTGAAGGTAAAATGTTATACTTTTACGACACGCTGTTGGGAAAAAGAGTGGGGGTGGGTAGGGGGTGGGGAGAAAGGTGGGGGGGGGGGGGTGCAGTTGTCTATTCTTTGTCGCTTCCCAAATCGTGGAAAATGGCGTTTCGGAAACGAGACGTATTCAAATACAAGACAAAAAGACTGTAGGCAATCGCTGTATCGTCCCTTCTGTCTCAGTTCTCTTAATATGTTTTTCTACACATCCTTTTTCTCCGTAGTCTTACAGAAAAGACAAGAAAAAAAAAAAAAATAGTACAATACCGGAGACGAGACAACAACTGTGTATCCTGGGTATGATTTTCTACATACACTGGTTCTCTATAGTTTATCTGAGAGAAAATGAAAGATGATTTTATAAAAAAAAAAAAAAGCAATAGCACAGAGACGAGAAAACAACTGTGTATCCTGGTTATGTTTTTTTAACCACTCTTTTTTTTAAAAATAGTTTAGTTGACTGAAAATGAATGATGATTAAATCCAAAGGTGACAGGATAACAGTGTGTCCGGTGTACATTTTTTGTAAACACTGTTTCTTTCTCAACAGTCTGTGTGACTAAAACGGACAGATGTTTAAAACACACAATTTTGGAGACGGGAATACAACTGGGCATCCTGGGTTGGTTTTTCTACATACACTTTTCCCCCACATGTAGTTTATTTGACTGGAGGGACAACACGATTAGAAACAAAGCAATACCGGGGAAACAGGAAAACAACCGGGTATCCCCTGTTCCCCCCCCCCCACCCTACCTTTATACACTATTTCTCTGTAGTATATTTGTTTGAATGGAAAACATGACTTTCTAAGAAGGAAGACAATCGTGGAGACGGGTGAAAACAAAAGGGTATCATGGACTCTAAATTGATTGGTAAATTTGTCGAGTGTTGTCTCTGGTACGAGCTGTTGGGAAATTAAAAGCGAAATGTTGAAGCTGTGGTGAATTATTGATGCAGGCTAAACCCAGTGGTAGCTTCTTATACTACTTTGTGTTTTCTGCGATATGTATGTACATAATCTCGGCGTGGTGGTGCAATGCCTAGGGCCCTGGCCTCTCCATCAGCTAGAGATCTATCTCTAGGAGGCTTGTATTTCTTTAAAATTGTCCTTAGCTCACAGATCTACAGTCTAAAAATTATTCTTGGAACGGACATGTCCAGCTCAGAAAAGATGGAAAAATAAATGACAGAGTAATCAAGATTCTGTAGAGAACGAATCAGGATTAAAGTAAAGGTATAAGGTTAAGAACATTTTTCTATGTCACTGGTGCAGTCGCCACTAGTCTGAAGTCGTCCCCACGTGGGATGCAATATTTTTGTTATTTCTAAGCCCCACCCTGGGCTTTTGCCGGGGGCCCTGAATATAACCATAAATATGGCCTACCCATAGATATGACCTAACGGCTGAAAGGGGTTTCTGGGACCTCTCCAAGGGTGATCCTCATCCGCATGGTGGCACTTCATCATGTGTTTATCGCTTGTGTGATGTCCTGGTGGGGTACAACTACCTACCTAAATACATCAAAGGTAGAATTGGCATGTGATGCTACTCTTACTTCTACAGACTATTCAGCACACAGTCCTTGAGGAAGAAAGGGATTTGTGAACTGGAATGCCATGGACAGATTCTCAGTACGCTATGGACCAAGAAGAAAAGAAATATGGACATAATAAAAGATCTTCTTCTTCTTCGCGTTCACCAGCTGTAAACTCTAGCGGAAGGTTCTGGTTGCTCGTCCACTACTGAACTGCAGTCCTGCTTCAGAACCTAAGTGTTGCGTGTGCATCAGTTTTACAGATCTCATTCTCCTGAACACAGACTGTTGGTTCCTTGCCTCTCCGGCAGATGCACTCCGACTTCAAAGGAAGCTCCCCAATTAGTCGACTCTTACGACATGCCTTTGGGGTGGCAGTGGGTCTATTCTTGACTTCCCCACAATGGGGCCCCGGAACCCACACGGGGGACTAAAAGATCTGAAGGTCAAGGAAGATTGGCTGGTAAACAGCATTTTGTCTCAAAATCTAACACATGTTGGCTATAGAAAGTGCCGCTGCGGATAGGACAATAATAATAGCAAAAGGCATGCTGCTAGAAAATAGGAGCTGAGGTCGATCTACATCAATATGGACAGATAACATAAGGACATCTTGGACATGAAAGTGAACAAGGTCAGAAAGCTGATCTAGTGGATAAAATAGTAAGCAAGTTAGACAGAAATCAGTGCTGTTGTATAGAGCATAAACATGGATAACAATTACAATAATTAGCAATAAATTACACGCGTTTATTAACTGGTGCCTGCGCAGAATAAAGGGAATTCAGTTGTATGATAGAACCAATGACATTGAGCTTTGCAAGAGAACTAAAGTTCAAGTGGACCAAGAGGTGAAGAAAAGACGCTGGCGATGGATAGGACACACGTTGCGAAAACCTAACAATATTATAGCTAGAATGTCTTTGCCCTGGAACTAACAGGGCATTTAAATAGAGGCAGACTAAAAAATACACAGAGAAGGGAGCTAGAAACGGAAGTTGAAAACATAGGGAGGACATGGAATGAGCTGCGAATTATAGAACGACTTGGCGTGAGTTGGTTGAGGGCCTATGCTCCGCTGGGGCTAGAAGGCAGAAGAAGAAGAAAGTGACGCAGATGAAGATAATATAATGGGGACTGAACAAGATGAAAAAAGACCAAAATATAAGAACACAATACAGAAAATAGTTAAAACTAACGTCGAGAGGATCGACTTCATGACATCGAATTTTTTATATTATGGCTCGGTCTTCCTTCACAGAACGGCTAGCCGCCTGCCGAAAGCGTCGCACAGTTCACGAACTTAGTATCTCCGGCGACGATACCCAGAGATCTCCGTAAAAAGTACACTCCTGAAATTAACCCATTACCTTCAGAGCGCGAGGCAAATGGCGTGACCACTTCACCACGACTACCCCCCTTAATCATGATGGTCACTAATCGTACTTTGACACTTTTCCACGTCTTTAGGCTAGATCTTAATTATACAGATCGATTGGCACTTGGTTGGTGATGTGGTCAGCATCACACCGACCGCCTTTACTTCCCAGGACCGCACATGGTACGCACTCAAGACTGGGTTGACGTGAGAGCCGAGGTAATTTTTGGAAAACACAGTTCTGGCTGCGTTAGGACCCGAACCTACCACCTTACAATCCGCAGGCGAGCCTCTAGTCGCTGCACCACGGTGGTTTCCCAAACGTTCTAGGTATGGAATTTGAAGAAAAGGACGAAACATCATCAGTAAACGCTCCCGTGTGGGTTCCGGGACCCCATTGTGGGGAAAACAAGAATAGACCCACTGCCTCCCCAAAAGCATGTCGTAAGAGTCGACTAATTGGGGAGCTTCCTTTGAAGTCGGAGTGCATCTGCCGGAGAGGCAAGGAACCAACAGTCTGTATTCAAGAGAATGTGATCTGGAAAACTGATGCACACGCAACATTCAGGTTCTGGAGCAGGACTGCAGTTCAGTAGTGGACGAGCAACCAGAACCTTCCGCCAGAGTGTACAGCTGGTGAACGCGAAGAAGAAGAAGATCAGTAAACGAAGTAGACTTTCCAGATAAAATATGTATTTATTATTTTCTCATCAGTTTCGATCTCTGTCACAAACGAAGCCATCTGTGCTCTGTCTTTTGTCTGGATGAGTTTTCCACAATGGCCGCTTCTGTTGCCTGAGGTTAGCAATCAAACAAAGAACTGTTCATAATTGTTTCGTAGCATTTATATCAGCATGGGTATTTTGGACTTTGGGATTTTTTCGATATTTGGTTAGTCTACTAGTATGAAGTCAGGGGCGTCCGTGGCATAGGAGTTGCGAGTCCGACTCGTGATTCCAACGTACCGTAATCTAAACCCACTGCTGGCTGTGTGGATTTTCATCATGGTATGGGGCGTCGCCTTCGTAATGCCGGGATGCCGGCTTTGATCCCAGCTGCGGGCCGTGTGCCTTGAGTTGGTTTTGACAGTGGTATCAAGAAAGCCGACCGTCCAGTGCGATGGCAAACTAATGGACGTAAATTTGCCTAGAAAAACCACACAACAGTCAGGGGCTGTTGGGGTTGGTTCTGCAACGTCCTGTAAAGGATACGCAACTAACCTAATTAGTATGAAGTCGGGGCGTCCGTGGCTTAGGAGCTGCGAGTCCGATTTGTGAATCCAACGTACCGCGATCGAAACCCACTGCTGGCTGTGTGGATTTTAATCATGGTAGGGGGCGTCGCAGGTTGACATTGGTACCATGATGAACGTCCTGGGGAAGTAAAGACGGCCGGCGTAATGCTGACTGCATTACCCACCTAGTGCCGATTGTCTGAAAAATACGGGTGCTCTTCCCATATGCCCGATGCGCCTTAAGGCGTGAAAATGATATTTACTTTCTAGTATGACGTCAGCGTCTGTGGCTTAGGCGTTACAAACGCGCTTCGTAATGCCGATGTGAAGGGTTTGATCCCAGCTGCGGATGATTAGCCTTGCGTTGGTTTCGACAGTGGTACCGAGAGCTGACCGTTCAGAGGCAATGGCAAACTACTGAACGTAAAATTTGCCTAGAAAAACCACAATAGCCAACAAATGCTGGGGATGGTTCTACAACGTCCTGTAAAGGATACGCAACTAACTAACTAGTACAAAATTGGATATCCCACGTATGTGTTATGGGGACTAATTTTTGGGGACAGAGAATAGAAGTTAACCAAGTTTTTGTTTCTAGTATTATTTTTTTTTAAATACACTACTATATTTTTTTCCACTCAGTAAATTATGATTAGGCATTTAAACAAAGCTTGAGTCCCTTCAGACCATCTCCGGTTCTTTTCTGTTTAGCGACCACATCACGTGAAATTTAGGAACATCCCATATTATAGGGGGTTAGGGTTTGTGTTAAATGAATGGCGACTATTAATTACTAACCCTAACCCTAATCCCCAATAATATGGTATTTCCCTATATCCCATTTGACGTGGTCGCTAAACAGAAAAGAACCCAATCCTCTCCCCACCACCATCCCTGGAAAATGTGTAATGCTTAAGGTAATGTATCCCCCCTCTCCCTTCCACTTCTATCTTCCTCCTCATGTTTTCCTTGTGTCGGCGTCTCTACACTACGGCCATTATTTCCTCCATGCCGTTAGACTTCTACAATAGAAGAACAAAAACTCCACCCACAGCGGCATGTTTCTATACCCCGACTCAAACTCCCACAGGGAACACGGAACAACCATCAGCTTCAACAATGAACTAGCATCAATGGACAATTTTGTTCCAATCACAGGATCGTTTGAGGCATCCATTACCGGTGTTATTGAATTACGATATTTGATTCATCGACAGCCGCGAGGCAACAAACAGAAGAGTGGCCGATTTCGATTCTGGTGTAGTGGATGCGATGAAACAGATTGCAAAGTAGGAAATGGAAAAAATCGGGAATCCATTCATTCACACGTAGGATGTGATGCAGTGATAGCGTCAGGGGATTTGTGTCTGGAGGGGAATCGATGTGCAGTAGGAATAGTTGCACACGTGTAAACGCGCAGTAGATTGCAAAGTAGGGGCGCTCAAGTCATGGATCATTCTGCAGTGGCGTTGAAATAAAGACATTTTTGCAGACGCTCTTAAAATGTTCTGTTGGTAGGCGAAGGACCTCAGTGGGCGTAAGCCTTGTTTGAGTGCACAGAAAAAGTATTAATTGTTATTATTGTCAAAATTATTACGTGCTGAAATACGCTTATAAATATAATAATATATTTAAAATAATATATAAACACACGCACACACACACACATAAATAAACTATATAAACAAATAAAAAAAGAGGTATTTACCTGGTTTACAGCTGACCTTGTAGAACGGCCTGACGCTCGCCTGCGGATCGAAAGGTGGTGGGTTCAGGACCTGATAGGGGCCGGACTTTTTCAAAAATGACCTCGTCTTAAAGGTCGACCCAGCCTTAAATGGGCACCAGGTGCAGTCCTGGGAAGTAAAGGCGACAGGTGTGATGTTGACCCCATTACCTACCTGTAAAATATAGGTCTAGCCCTATATGCCCAAGAAAGGGTGGGAAAAGTTCTTATAGTCTTAGAACAAGGCGAAAGAACAGACGATAAGCAAAACTCTCTGCTATCGTTACAGCAGGCAAACACTAAAGAAAACTGACCCTCCAAAATACAACATCAAAGCCAATAGGACAAACCTCAAGCAAGTTGATAAGTACATTGGTAACCTGATAACATCTAATGGAAGATGTATTTTAAGGTCGACAACGTCGAGAAGGAAAGGCAGCATATTACAAATTGAAGAATATTTTATGCAATTTTTCTTTACCAACTGAGACGAGAAAGATAATGCTTAAAAGTTATAAAAATTCTATACTGATATACGGAAGTGAATCATTGCAATACGGTAAATTAGTGAAAGCTTATTTGGCAACTGCAGAGATATGGTTTTTATAGACGAATGATGGGAATACACTAGACAGATAAAAAGAGTAATGGGGATGTCTTGAAAGAAGCTGACTCAAGAAGAGAACTGATTGCCCACATCAGAAAGAGACAATCTACACTCTTTGGTGATTTAATCAAGTAACAGAAAGTATTGTGAACGGCACTCATAGAAAAAAGTAGAAAGGTAGAAGAACACACTAGACAACATAAAAATCGATAGCTATAGTTACCGTGCCGGGAATTGAACCTGTCACCTCCAGACGGCGTCTGCGCCTCGCCATGAATACAAGTGCACTAAGATACATGGTCAACTAGGCACCCCCCAAAAAAGGTGTCTCATTGGCCATGTCTATCGTACAGCTTGAAATCCACGACTATGGAATACGGACAGAATTCATTTCAAACCATTGAAATGGCACCATAGGTTACAGAAATTTATATTAATGAAGCAAATGTCGAATAACAATCACAGCAACAATTTACGAACACAGTAGACCTTATTGCCTTGTCTAGAATACACAAACATTTAAGAAAGGTATTTGATTGGTAGGTTCCGGTGTGTATACGTCATTCCTATTTTTGATAAGAAGGAGGTTGAGTAAATCGTGGCCGTAGGAAAGCTCGAGGAGAGAAGAGGCTGAGGGAGACCGAAAGAATAGATGATAGACAGTTTGACATTATGGCATGGAGGATCATCTGTATCAGAGATGACTGAAAGTACACGAGACAGAAGGTTGTGGTTTGACATAACTACTAACGCCGAACGAAATGGACTTTAAGAAGAAGATCATAAGTTGTGGAAGTATTTGTCGTTAGAACCAGATTATAGCTCTGATACAGGGTTTATAACGATTCCAGAGAGGACACATCAGGAATGGAATGCGAATGCAGGTACAAATGATTGCAGAAAGGATGGATGCTTAGCGTCTGAAAAGAAACAGACTAAATACAAATGTTGACAACAACCGTTCTAAAAACCCATTTTATATGTGTGGAAGACTTTTTTTTTTAATGGGCTGTGAGACCCATGCCTCTCATAGCGCACTATAACACTGTCTTCTTCGCGTTCACCAGCTGTACACTCTGGTGGAAAGTTCTGGTTGTTCGTCCACTTCTGAACTGCAGTCCTGCTCCAGAACCTGAGTGTTGCGTGTGCATCAGTTTAACAGATCTGATTCACTTGAATACAGACTGTTGGTTCCTTGCCTCTCAGGCAGATGCACACCGACTTCAAAGGAAGCTTCCCAATTAGTCTACTCTTACGACATGCTTTTTGGCAGGCAGAGGGTCTATTCTTGTTTTCCCCACGATGGGGCCCCGGAACAAACACGGGGAATAACACTGTCGTCTGGAAAGACGTAAAAGGGCCAATGATAGTAAACAGCAATTGATAACTTTTTTGGCTGGCTTTTGAAAAGAGATAGCTTAAGTTTGTGAATTGAAGGCCTCATATGGTATTCAGCCCGTGTGGGTTCTGGGGCCACGTTTTGGTGAAACAAACTGAGTCACTGCCCCCCCCCCCCCCTAACCACAAAACAAGCATGGCGTAAAAGGCGAACAATTTGATGTTTGTTGAAATCGGATGTGCTAAGCTAAAGGAGCAGGTATTGCAGCAGAGAAGTAAATCACATCTGACCAATGCTAAGAGCCATTTAAAGGGCGAATGAAGAAGAAGAAGAAGAAGAAGAAGAAGAAGAAGAAGAAGAAGAAGAAGAAGAAGAAGAAGAAGAAGAAGAAGAAGAAGAAGAAAAAGAAATTACAGTGTTGGACAAAGGGATGTGAATTGTGGGTCTCGAATGAAGAATGTATAAATGAAAGAGTGTTAGACCTGCGTGTTTTGTCGATGACAGAAGGGTTTGTGAATTGTGGGTCTCAAGTGAAGAATGTATAAATGAAAGAGTGTTAGACCTGCGTGTTTTGTCGATGACAGAAGGGTTTGTGAATTGTGGGTCTCAGATAAAGAATGTATAAATGAAAGAGTGTTAGACCTGCGTGTTTTGTCGATGACAGAAGGGTTTGTGAATTGTGGGTCTCAGATAAAGAATGTATAAATGAAAGAGTGTTAGACCTGCGTGTTTTGTCGATGACAGAAGGGTTAAGAACACACTGTCGCTAGAGGAGACCAGTGATTCATTAGACTTTTATGGAACGTGAAATAAAAAAGAGACAAGTGATTAAAAGACATAACAGTATTGTAAAGATCATCCTAGAGGGAAAGGTTCAAGGTAGGCGAGCAAGAGGCAGTCAGCGTTACAAGTGGGAGGATGACATTAAGAGATGGACGAACAGCAGTATGAGTGAGTGTACATCAAGGGCAAGAGACAGGGCTTGTTGGAGATCCATTGCAGCCAACCTTCATTGTGGAGACGGCACCTCATTGATTGATTGAGAACGTAAAGCCATTTTGACAGTTAATGACAACTGAGAAAGGCCGGAATGAATGGGGTCTGTCACTGTCAATAATCAATGTTATGATGTATTACATGTGATGTCAGGCAACGGAGGACGCCTGTCTGCCTGTCGCCCCAGTTGTTACAGGATTGAATCCCGGACAAGTTAGCTGGGTGTCATTTACAGGACGTTGCAGAACCAACTCAGCATTTTTGTGTGTGGCTTTTTGGGGTCTTCTTCGCATATTTAATACTGTCGAAACCTTCGCAAGGGCTCTACTGCCAAATCGCCTGCGTCTCGGATCGAACCCGGCACTTCGGCATTACGAATCCCTGTCAACGCAAATTTTAAACATGTCCTAGGGTGCTTGTTATTTCCAAACTGAACTGGTTATATTAGGGGAAGTAAAAGCGGCGGATATGCTATTGACGAAATGATTCTCTGAGTGCCGACTGGTCTATAAACATTTCCGGGAGAAAGAGAATACGCCGCCTGCTTTCTAACAAACGACTACCCCCCCCCCCCCCACCAAACTTTTTAACCCCGAAGGGAAAAAATAGTCCCGTGCAGTAGTTCCGTCTGTTGTTGCGATATTTAAAAAAAAGTTACGTTCAACCAGCATCCACGAAAGAAAAAGGGGGGGGGGGGGGCTGCTTTAGGTTATAATTATGACTATGTTATGAGAGCTATATAAAATGGCTTAGCACCGCACGGCACCAAAACCCCCGAAAAGGACTCCTGCAGTGTTAATGCGATCAGAGGAGACAGACCCAAACAATGTCCCCACCGGCGACGAAGTAGTCTGTCGGCGAGCCAGTGGGCGACCAGGTCACCCAATTTATGTGCCGTCTCCACAAAGGAGGTTGGCTGCAGAGTACCACTGTTGTGTCTAAATTTTGCGAGGCTTTCATTTTCGTGGAAAATGTTTGTTTACTGAGAGAACACTGTGCTGGGCACTGATGGTATAATAACTGCAGATACCTGACGAACTTGCCTCAAGAAATCGCTGCAGCTCTGCTCCAGGAACTGACGGCCTCAGATGCCACGACATGCTGGTGGTGTCAGATGCTGATATGAAGAGCGTGGCAAAAGAATTCAATGTTAGCATCCAAAGGAGCCAGATAAAAGAGGAATGGCTTCACAGTTATTTATTCCAACGCTAAAGCCGAACAAAAACCACTCACAGATCGGCGGCTACAGATTTATCTCGATCAGAATACTTAATTTAGGCAAACTTTCAGAGAAAATGGTCGCACGAAGATTGACTTACGACTTGGAACTGCTCGATAAGTTCCAACCAACACCTGGAGGGTACCGGTTGAATAAAAAAACTTGGTTCAATGCTGCAGTCTTTGCCTACGATGTTTAAGAAGGATTTCAGGCCAAAGATGAGACATGTGCGGCAGTGGTAGACTTAGAAGATGCCTACCATAAAGTACTATATGAATGTCTTATGCACCTACTGCTTAAACTAAAAGTAAATCCTATTCTAATCCGTTGCATTGCTGCGGTCCTGTTCCAGAGAAAGGTAGTACTTAGATGTGGTAGCTGATCCTCAGAACCTCAAACGATATGTCCAGGTTTGTCGCAAGGATCACCACTGCCACCAATCATCATCTTCTTCGCTTTCACCGGCTGTAAACTCCGGAGGAAAGTTCAGGTTGTTCATCCGCCTCTGGACTTTAGTCTTGTTCCACAGCCTGAGTGTTGCGTTCATATCCGTTTTACAGATCTGATTTATTTGTTTGCAGACTGTTGGTTCCTTGCCTCTCAGGCAAATACACTCTGACTTCGAAAAGAGCCCCCGATTAGTCGACTCTTACGATATGCTTGTTGGGGAGGCAGTTGGTCTACTCTTGCTTTCCCCACAATGGGGCCACAGAACTCACAAGGGGAACATGTTATAAAA
>CAJHNH020000465.1:219270-270389 GCA_905116865.2 Candidula unifasciata
CTCAGTGCAACTGAGTGCAACGCAGTGCAACTGAGCAGCAGTTTAGTGTAACTGACAGCTCTCTACAAGTCAAGCAAAAGTTCACTGTAAGTGAGCAACAGTTTAGTGCAGATGACCAACAGTTCACTGTGACTGAGCTACAGGTCAGTGTACCTGAGGAACAATTCACTACAACTGACCAACAGCCAACAGCAATTGAAAACCAGCTCACTACAACTAAACAATAGCCCACTGCAACCTAACAACAGTTCAGTGCAGTTGATCAAACGCTCACTGAAACTGATTAACAGTTCAGTGTAACTAACCAAAGCTCACTACAACTGACAAGCATTTCACTGTAACTAACCAAAGCTCACTGCAGTTGATTTAAGCTCACTACAGCTTACCAACAGTTCAGTGCAATTTACCAAACGTACAATGCAACTGGCCAGCAGTTCAATGCTAGTGAACCACAATTCACTGTATGTATGTAAATATTTACAGAACATACATGTATGCAGAGCATTTATTATTCATTTTCTCCTTCCCACTCCCTTTCTAACCATTGCATCTCACGCGCTCTGCCTCTCTCTTTTCTCTCTCTCCTCTCTCTCTTCTCTCTCTCCTCTCTCTCTTCTCTCTCTTGCTTCCCTCTCCACTCTCTCCTCTCTCTCTCTGTGTGTGTGTGTGTGTGTGTGTGTGTGTGTGTGTGTGTGTGTGTGTGTGTGCCACCTTTTAAAAGTACAATTTTCCATACCCTGCCCTTAGGCAGTATCACAGTAAAAAGTCACCCAAGGGTTTTGTAACCGCAAACATAAACAAACGATTCGCTGCATGTTTTATATATTAATGGAGGCTGGGTAGGTTTAAACCCCATCTGAACCCCACCACAGACGATGAACACTCAGCCATCGCCGACATAAATGTATATTACATATATGTATATGTATATATTAGGGCTGTACCGAATAGTGATTTTCACTATTCGGCCGAATACGAATAACGCGACCAACTATTTGGCCAAATATGAATACGAATAGTGTCATCATCATCATCATCATAAACCACTTCTGCGTTAAGCGCCTTGGGGAGGAATAATTTGCGATCCAGTGCACGTTGGCTGCCTCTGGCTATTGTCACGAATAGTATCACCATACACTAATAGTGTATAGTGTATAAAATATATCTTTAACAAAAAACACACATTTATAATGTCAAATGTACGCTGAACTTTTACTTCACATAAAGTAACACAGAATAGTCATCTTCTTCTTTAGCATTCTGTTGCAGATATCAGTCGTCTCCATTCTGGCTGGCCTTCTCTTCACAATTTGTGACACCAGTTGTTTGCAGGTTTGGTTGGAAATTATCACTCGAACTTTTTTGTGTGTGCCTGCCTTGTGGTCTACGCCCATTCCTCTCTCAGGTGTATACAGTTTTTACTTGTCCATTTGCGATCCAAACCTTCTCGGTCTGCTCTTGTAGGGTGTTAGTTAGTTAGCTAGCTAGTTAGTTAGTTAGTTAGTTAGTTGGGTTATCATAATTGCACTCCGGGCATGTCCATAGGTGCTCAGATCCTCCCCTCGGTATGAACCCGAACGGCGTTTAGTACCTGTTCTATGTTGATTAACAAGTCTTCAGGTGTGTCTGGTGTGCGTTTCTTTTTTGTTGTTGTTGCTATGACGATCTTAATTCCTAAGTCAGCCATTTTGGCGAGTGATGTGGATTCAATCGAAGGTTGTATTTCACATTAGAGAAGCATTTGGTTGTGAATCACATAACTTAACTGATGCCACAAATTGCAAAAAATATGTAAAAACCATATTTTGGGGAAACCGGCTGGAAGCTAGCAGATCGCTTCCTTGAACATTTTGATGATATTGAAAATAAGGTTCCCAAACCGGTCCCCTTCCATTTCAACAGTTCTGACGACCAGAACAATAGCAATATCGCAGTCTCGGATATTTGATCTTGCTATGGTGACCAAACCAGCCTCAACTCCTGAGAAAGCCGTGCCATTCATAGTTTTAGCGTTCTTAACTCTAAAATGATCAACATTCGGCACAGCCTATTCAATTGAATTCATTGACCTATTCAGTTTACTTATTATTTTTTCTCTCCTCTTTTTACACATCGATTTTTTTTTAAAACTGCCTTTCGTATTATAGCCTTCCAAAGTCATATGCCCCCCACCCATTGCGTACTTCATGATCTCATGTTCACAATTGTTTTTAGAGGCTCTGTTGTCTTGTTCGTTGAGTTTCTCAGTCACAGTTTTTGCTGTACTCGTTGATAAAGACTCTGGTCAAAACGTTCGCTTGTATTTGTGTGGCTCTGAAAGTGGAAAGTGGGCTTTTACTGACTTTATGGGACCGGTATAAAACGAATGACTGTCACCTTTAGTCAAGTAGAACGCACGTCAAGGGCCTTTTTTTTTAAAGAAAAGTAGTGGGGGGGGGGGAGTGGAAAGAGGGGGGGGGAGTGGAAAGAGGGGGGGGGGGGAGTGAGGGGCGGGGGAGTGGAAAGAGGTGGGAGTGGAAAAGGGGGGGAATGGAAAGTGGGGGGTGGAAAGAGGGGGGGAGTGGAAAGAGGGGGGGGGGTGGAAAGAGGGGGGAGTGGAAAGAGGGGGGGGGGAGTGGAAAGAGGGGGGGGGGGTGTGAAAAAAAGGAGGGGGTAGGCAATGACCCATCAAGAACATGACGCTAGGATAATATTTTTATAGATAACTCGAAACTATGTGTTTGATCTGGTCACCATTACCATTGCCACCTTTAGTTCAGCGAAGGATAGAACGACTTGGCGTGAGTTGGTTGAGGGCCTATGCTCCACTGGGGGTACAACATTGGAGCACATTTTGGAGAAACTTCTTTTTCTTCTTCTTCGCGTTCACCAGCTGTAAACTCTGGCGGGAGGTTCTGGTTGCTCGTCCACTACTGAACTGCAGTCCTGCTCCAGAACCTGAGTGTTGCGTGTGCATCAGTTTTACAAATCTCATTCTCTTGAATACAAACTGTTGGCTCTTTGCCTCTCCGGAAGATGCACTCCGACTTCAAAGGAAGCTCCCCAATTAGTCGACTCTTACGACATGCTTTTGGAGAGGCATTGGGTCTATTCTTGTTTTCCCCACAATGGGGCCCCGGAACCCACACGGGGGATTTGGGAGAAACATAAATCTTCGTCTCGTCGAGGAAGCGAACACAAGCCCACCAGATCGGTGTTTCGTGGCAACCACAACCGTCGTGGTAACATCTGTTACGGTTTCTGAAATTTCCTGCGGTCGACTTTCGAGAAGACGGCTGACGGACAGATATTTATGGGTCGTTAATGTTGGTGTCAAACCTGACGGATGGTTGCTAAAATCGGCTGCTGATGGCTGAAACTACTCTGGGTGGTTGCTGACACGTGATGGATGTCGATAGAGCACAGTGGCTGGTCGCAGCTGTTGTAGCGTTTTTGTTTTATAGACGTCCAGGGTTATTTACGGTGGAGGGGGAGGGAGGGGGGATGAGGTGTGAGGACCCAGATGTAGGCCACAGACACCTGCGATCATATACACTGGCAGAAAAGGAAGAAGAAGAAGAAGAAGAAGAAGAAGAAGAAGAAGAAGAAGAAGAAGAAGAAGAAAAAGAAAGAAAGAAAGAAAGAAAGAAAGAAAGAAAGAAAGAAAGAAAGAAAGAAAGAAAGAAAGAAAGAAAGAAAGAAAGAAAGAAAGAAAGAAAGAAAGAAAGAAAGAAAGAAAGAAAGAAAGAAAGAAAGAAAGAAAGAAAGAAAGAAAAAGAGAAAGAAAGAAAGAAAGAAAGAAGAAGAAGCAGAAGAAGAAGCAGAAGAAGAAGCACAAGAAGAAGAAGAGGAAGAAGAAGAAGAAGAAGAAGAAGAAGAAGAAGAAGAAGAAGAAGAAGAAGAAGGAGAAGAAGAAGAAGAAGAAGAAGAAGAAGAAGAAGAAGAAGAAGAAGAAGAAGAAGAAGAAAGAAAGAACGAAGAAAGAAAGAAAGAAAGAAATAAAGAAATAAAGAAATAAAGAAGAAGAAGCAGAAGAAGAAGCAGAAGAAGAAGAAGAAGAAGAAGAAGAAGAAGAAAAAGAAGAAGAAGAAGAAGAAGAAGAAGAAGAAGAAGAAGAAGAAGAAGAAGAAGAAGAAGAAGAAGAAGAAAAAGAAGAAAAAGAAGAAGAAGAAGAAGAAGAAGAAGAAGAAGAAAGAAGGAAGAAAGAAATAAAGAAAGAAATAAAGAAATAAAGAAGAAGAAGAAGAAGAAGAAGAAGAAGAAGAAGAAGAAGAAGAAGAAGAAGAAGAAGAAGAAGAAGAAGAAGAAGAAGAAGAAGAAGAAAGACGGAAAGAAAGAAAGAAACAAGAAGAAGAAGAAGCAAGAAAGAAAGAAAGAAAGAAAGAAAGAAAGAAAGAAAGAAAGAAAGAAAGAAAGAAAGAAAGAAAGAAAGAAAGAAAGAAAGAAAGAAAGAAAGAAAGAAAGAAGAAAGAAAGAAAAAAATAAAGAAAGAAACAAGAAAAAGAAGAATTCCAACGTCTGCCTGGTCTCGGGGTATGGTGTCCGCCTCTCCGGGTTCAGTTCCCGGTAAGGGCTCGGATTTTTTTCACGTGGACTTAGACTTCTAGTAATTCCTCCTGGTCTCTGGGTAGTGAGATCGGACGCCCGTGTGCACTGCCGCGCATGTAAAAAAATCGCTTGGCAGTTGGAAATCAAAAAGAGTAGCCTAACGGCACTGCCCGGGCAAAATTTGGAGTTATAAATCTACCCAAATATTTCAGGATCCTCGCCGGTGCTACAGAGCCTGTGCACTGTGTTGAGCTTCTTCGGACTCATGCTTGAGGTAGAAGAAGAACGGAGCACTTATGGGTTACTACCCGCGTGCCATGATGTTGATCCGTTGTTCAAACTTCGTACTTCAACTTCGGTGAACGAGGCGAGAGTTCTGGCGAGAGACTGAACTGATCTGAGACACAGAATGTTAGCGAAGTTCTGAAAAGAACCTGCTACATGATAATAACTGTGACAGTGATGGCGATTAGGAAGACATAAAGACAATTTAGAAGTAAAATTAAAAAACAACACCCTGAGACAAACAGAGGAATAAAGTATTTGGGAGCAATTTTCACATCCGATGGAAAACCGGACAGAGAAATTAGCTCCAGGTGTGCCAAAGCTAATCAAGTAATGGGGCAACTCTTGACACACACGCAGATACTTCGGAGTACTAACGTGAATCTTTTCAGAACTATTTTTTTGCCAACACTATCCTATCAGTGCCAAACGTGGACACTTACATCCTTCAATGAACGTGAAATTGTGACAACAGAGATGAAATGCCTAAGAAGAGCTGCAGGAGTTTCAAGGAAAGACAGACTACGAAATCATGAAATCAGACGAATGCTAGGAATAAAGCCAGTCTTACAGGTCATCTAAGAACAACAAATGAAGTGGTTTGGACACCTAACAAGAATGCCTTGGTACTATCTGCCACACTAAAACGTTACAACGGGTATAGAGCAAGTGGGAGACCTCGGAAAATATGGTGTGATGGCATTAAGAACAGCCTTAAAGAAATGAACATCAATCTTAATAGTGCTCTTGACAGAGCCCATCAACGAACATTACATCCCCCCCCCCCCCCCCCCCCCCCCCCCCCCCCCCCCCCCCCCCCCCCCCCCCCCCCCCCCCCCCCCCCCCCCCCCCCGACACTTCGCTGAGGTACAAGGTGAAAGAGAAGAAGAAAAAGTGATGGCGATGATTGTAGAAGTAAGAAACTGACTAACTGTCTGCGCATACAACGTCATTGTACAGACCACATATTTTTGCCCCAGCACCACGTCTAAAAAGATAGGATATAAAATTAAACCCCAGGTTGTCAAAAGAACAATCGCGAGCACACACAATAGGTGAAACGTATCAGCGCCGGGAAAACACAGAGGTTAGACCAATCTACGCGCACGTCAAGCTCGTGTTTGTTCGAGCGTGTACGAGTCTTCGTGGCGTATATAGTTTACACAACATTTTTACCCCAGCCTAGACATTATACATAGATCGATATCTACAACACTGAAGGTCTCTGTTGCCCAGCGCAATGTTCTTCAACTTTTTATTTTCATTCCGCTGCCCGGGAAAATACCGAAATTTTTTTTTCGCAAGCTTCCTGATGGCTAAGGCAGAAAGGTTCTTTTTTTTTTTTCACTCAATCTCAGGGCCTCCAAAATTTCGTGCGGGATTCTCGAGAAAGTCTAATTTTTTTTTGGGGGGGGGGAGGGGGGGGGGGTGTTATAGTTAAGGTTAGTGTCAGTCGGTGTTTATTTCACACACTTACACCCCTATAATATTGTATTTTCCCGGGAATTCCCCGCGAAGCCCTAATATAGGGTGAAATAAAAGAAAAGAACTGGCATAAAAAAAATAAAATAAAAGTAGGAAACAATAATAATGTGCCGTCTCCAGAATGGAGGTTATCCGTAGATTTGTGAGAATATTTCGCTGTAAGGCCCCAATTCTTTTACCACTATCTGGAAGCCATGAGCTGTTGTTTTTTGGCACCTCACCGTCTTTATAGACGAGCTGGCCTAGCGGTTACAACGTCGGGTTTTCATGTGGTAGACCGGGGTTCGAATCTCGGTAAAGTGACGGAGTTTTTATGTCGGGGGCAAAATTGAACATCCTAGCCTGCACAGTATGTGACTACAGCACTAGCCAAGATATGCTCAGATAAATCCTCAGACTCGACCCCCTGTCAACACCGTCTTAAAAAAAATGGTAGAACAGACTGTAGTGACAGCTGAAAGGGGTTAATTTTGCTACTGGAAGGCATGTCAACGAACGAATAAGCAACGAAAGAGCCGCTTTAGTGCAGTCGATAGGAGACTCGCTTTCAAATCCAGCTGTGACTCGCTGCTGCTCACTGCCGGTGTTAGAAACGAGGCGGTTCCCTGGGTTCACCCAGCCTCTAGAAAATGGGTCCTAGAGTTAACACTATGGGGTAAATGGAGGAACGTCTCTGTAGCTACGGAGTTGCGTGAGGTCGGCGACACAGGCGGACAATTTCTTATCAGCTGTCCGTACTGGCGGCACAGCACTTATGGATTATAACCGTGGGCAATGACGCTGGTTCACATCTCCCGACTTTACCTTTTAGTATATTATTTTAAAATCACAATTTTTAGGTAATCCTTCTGATAGACCAGTCCAAGTCCGTCTACTACCGTATGAAGAACACTGGTCTCGTTCATTCACCCTCGGAGCGACAGACTGGTAAAGTTCATTATAATCGCCTAGGTAACGTGATGAGTGTATAGGTTAGATAAACATTTGCTGTGTATGCGTGGATAGTCAGCTTTTTTTATTTGAGAAGTTGAAAGTTTGGGAATATATTCTCTGACAGTGACATTTGCGCGTATTGAAGTGAGGGTGAATATTTTATAATAGTGACATTTGCGCGTATTAAAGTTTTGGCGCATGTTATATGACAGCAACATTTGTACGCTGCGTAGTGCTTGAAAAGTGGGGTAGGATGTAGGAAAAGGATGGGGGGGGGGGGGGGGGGGTAGCGAGGGCATAAGGTACAATAAAAGTTTGTTGCCAGTCTTTAATATGATTTTGCGAACGAACCTCATATTTTTTTAATGTGTGTGTGTGTGTGTGTGGCTGTTGTCGTTTTTCTGTGCACATTTACGTTCAGTAGTTTGCCATTGCTTCTGAATAACGAACTCTCAATACTACTATCGAAATCAACGCAAGATGGTCTGCAGCTGGGATCGAATCCGGCACCACAGCGTTCCGAAGCCCAGACGCCGACATACATTAGGGATGCAGTGGCAAATTATAGTCCATGGGTGGAGAGCTGAGACTGAGTAGAAGCACTGCAAACGTAGGCATTGACAACTATGATCTTGACATCTATACCCTTAGCCTTAGTTGAGGCTTTAGCATCACCGCAGTCGGGGTTCCCCATAACTGCTCCGTTCCTGTTATTCTGCTTCTTCTACTTCTCTTCCTCCATTGACCTCAGCGAGGTGTTGGGGGAGGGAGGGTGTGAGAATTGTTTGTGCTACTGTTGGTGTTCATTTCTGTTAGGTTGCTCCTGATGATGTCGCTCCATCTCGTGCCTGGTCTTCCCCGTGCTCTGTGTTATTATATATCTATATCTTCAGGGTTGCTCTCTTTGGCAGTTGGTACTGGGCATTCTCGTCAGCTGGCCACAATATCTCATTTGCTGTTTCAGTCCTAGTCTTCTTCTGATTTCTTCATTCCTGATTTTTATTTCTACTTGTCACACCGGCAGCTCTCCTAAGCTGTTGTCAGATCTTCCGCTCATTAGTTGTAGTACAGGTCTATGTTTGGCACTGGTAGCACAATGTCGGTCAACAAACCGTTCGTATACTTGCTTTGATTGACAGAGGTATCTTTCTACCATTCTTGTGCCATTGCAACACACATGTTATATTTTACACTTGAATCATAGAACCAGATAATCAGTAAATAGCAGCACCAAGAACACGGCAAACGGGTCAATCCATAGTTGCTCCGTTCCGGTGTCAGCGAAATCAACACAGCATGCCCACCCATCACTGCCCTTGCTAAGACATTGACACAAACTGCAGTCTCAGCAAAGCCAAAAGCACACACTCGCATTTATTGCGTAAGTCAGCAGTCAGACGTGCCAGCGCAAACAGTCAAGCACTAGAAATGCAGTTTGTCGTTGATGGAAGCAGCAATTACAACAGATCAGCAGCTGCACACGCAATAAATCGCATAAGGCACCACCAGTTTTGCGGCAACCAGTCACTTGCCATTTTCTGAATCTGCAATTCACACAAACCAAACTGGACAAAGTCGAACTTTATCATGGATGACTTGTCTTAATGCCACCTGGTCTTGTTAGAGACACACACTTTCACCATAGGCTAAGATTCACACATCTCTCTTTCGTACACGATAACACTATTGTCTGGAAAATGCAGGAAGGTTTCAGCATAACGATCTCGTGAGACTGCGAACGATAATCGGCCACGTGTATTCCTATGGCTCACAGTGATGACGACGTACCAAGTCCAGACCCCACTATGAGGTATTAATAAAGTTTGGATACCTCTTCTTCTGTCAACCTAAACAAGACAGTTGGAACGTTGTGTTGTGGTTTACAGCTAGACTTCATATCTGAACCTTTTGGTTGCACTAGTCGTGTTACTTATTTTGTTGCTCTCTGTGGTAGATGATACCTCTTCGTTCTCGTTAGATGACCAAATAATTTCATCTATTGCTCTTTTAAAATGGGGTTTTACGTGTTATCCATATCCGTATCAACATTCTAGAACATCAGTCCGACCCACCAATGCTCCAGCCTCCGATGCAGCAGCCGTCTCAATGACATAATGGCTCACAGCACCCAATAGGAGTTGACGATTTATGGGCAAATCCACTTTCCTTGTCCTGCAGTCGGTTTCTGTATGCGTGTTCTTGTTTAATATCCATTTGCAACAGACAGTGGCTCGTCTCAAATATCTTTGTCTCAGTGTTTCTGGAACGCAGCACATTCAGTGTGTCTGCCCTTGTCCATTCTTTCTCATCTACGAACTGCTACAGACACGGCCAGTCTATTAGCTCTTTAATTTCTTGTCAGCCCAGCGTGTCCTGAGTTGTACAGTCAAGTTAGTTTCTTGAGGCGAGATGTTGTCAGTCCAGCGTGTCCTGAGGTGTACAGTCAAGTTAGTTTCTTGAAGCGTGATGTTGTCAGCCCAGCGTGTCCTGGGGTGTACAGTCAAGTTAGTTTCTTGAGGCGAGATGTTGTCAGCCCAGCGCGTCCTGGGGTGTACAGTCAAGTTAGTTTCTTGAGGCGAGATGTTGTCAGCCCAGCGTGTCCTGAGGTGTACAGTCAAGTTAGTTTCTTGAGGCGAGATGTCAGCCCAGCGTGTCCTGGGGTGTACAGTCAAGTTAGTTTCTTGAGGCGAGATGTTGTCAGCCCAGCGTGTCCTGAGGTGTACAGTCAAGTTAGTTTCTTGAGGCGAGATGTTGTCAGCCCAGCGTGTCCTGAGGTGTACAGTCAAGTTAGTTTCTTGAGGCGAGATGTTGTCAGCCCAGCGTGTCCTGGGGTGTACAGTCAAGTTAGTTTCTTGAGGCGAGATGTTGTCAGCCCAGCGTGTCCTGAGGTGTACCGTCAAGTTAGTTTCTTGAGGCGAGATGTTGTCAGCCCAGCGTGTCCTGAGGTGTACAGTCAAGTTAGTTTCTTGAGGCGAGATGTTGTCAGCCCAGCGTGTCCTGAGGTGTACAGTCAAGTTAGTTTCTTGAGGCGGCACTTCTGGATGTTGTCAAGCAAGCATAATCGATTTCAAGAAAATTGTAATTAGATGGCTTTACGACATGCTTGCTGCAGGCAGTGGGAGGGGTGGGGCAGTAGGGATTCCCTCCCCCTCCCCCTACGTCCTGCTTTCATTAGTGTTCACCGGTTGTAAACTCCGGCAGAAAGTTTTGGTGTTTCGTCCACTCCTAAACTTTGATCCTTATCTAACACTTGAGATTTGCGTGCACATCCGTTGTACCGGTCTGGCTTATATGTATGCAAACTGGTGGTTTCTTGCCTCTCATGCTGCTGCCCTTGGATTTGTAAGTTATTTTTAAGTTAGCACTCATAACTAGTCGCATTCTACGACATGCTTGTTAGAGGTCAGCGGGTCTATTCTTTGTTCTCTAGAATGGAGCCGTGGAACCTCCACGGGGAGAGTTCGGATTCAAAACAACTTTCGGTGCCGGTAACTGATCAACTGCAGCAGGTAGAAATTATAGGCTACCGAAGTAAATTTGTTTCACAGCGCTTTGTTAAGATGTCTAAAGCTTCAGGGAAAGAGGGTTGGTACTAATCAACATTCCATTTTCAGGTAAATCTTCGACAGGTGTGGAATCATACTTACCTGGTACGCTTATGTACGACAAGGGAGTCGCCGTGGCGGAGCAGCTAGACGCTCGCCCCGGATCGGAAGATTGTTGGTTCGGTCTCTGGCGGAGCCGAACTTTTTTCAAAAATGACCTTGCCTCCCAGGGGTCGACCCAGCTTTAAGTGGGTACCGGATGCAGTCCCGGAAAGTAAAGGCGGCTGGTGTGATGCTGACCACATCACCAACCTTGTGAAGATTGGTCTATAAAATATAGGTCTAGCCCTATATGCCCTATAGCCTAAGAGGCGTGGAAAAGGTTTCTTTACTTTTTTGTACGACTACAGCGTCGCAACGTGAGAAACAAAACCCTAGCGTCGCAAGCAAGAGAACGAGAGATGTAATTACCCCAGTGGAGGTGAGAACACACTCTGCTCACTCACAACAAAGAAACGTGAGAAAAATTACGTAAGAGAATTCAAAATCAATTATATATTGACGCCGAGACAACTAGGTGTTGTGTTATTATGTAATAACAAGACATATTTCACGGGGGGAAAATGGCATTGCGTTTTCTATTTGAGCTTTAAAAAAAATCCAACGTTCCATTACACAGACAAGGGAGAATATAATACTCATGACATTTAGAAAATTTCTCTATGCTTATGTTTTACCCTTTGTCTACATAGTTTTTTAAAAAAAGTGTTTGTTTTCTTTCGTTGTTTTCATTTTATTGTAAAGCAGCCAGTGACATTTATAATTGTAAATGTCGATGTTCTCTCTCTTTTCCCGATTAAATCTGCCATGTTCGTTTCTGCTGTGCAACCTGTCAATCCTGAACTAACAGTGTCGGCTATTTGAGAAACCACCGGGCCCATTACACGTGAGCAGACAAAATGCACAAATATTGATCGGCAATTATAAAAGGTGAAGAAAGAATGTAAGACTATAAGTCCCAGGTATTTGTTTCTCTCTTTCTTTAGTTACGTCAGCGACATGTTTGTGGAAAATATATTGATCATACTTCTGTGTGATCTTTCTGATGTGTTGTACAAGTTGCTTTCATTCCTTCGAGGTTATTCTTATGACGTCATTCGAAAATTTTGCGTGGTCTTCATCTAACTCCAAGTTCTTTTATTTCGTGGCTCTCTGTGGCAGGTGATACCTCCTCGTTCTCGCTAGATGGCCAAACCATTTCATACATTGCTCTTTAATATGAATTTTAGTCCTAGTTTACTCATTTCTTCACTTGTCATGTTAATCCTTCAGGTTACTCCAGCAGCACACTGTGGTCTTCGAGCACACCTGTACAGGATAGACATAAAAGAATCTGCTGCCTGTGATTGTGGAGCAGAAAGACAGACCCCTGAGCACATACTACAGTACTGCCCTAACCTCTCCCAGCAAAGACTGGATCTGGCCCAAGGGAGCCACATTGCGAGAGAAGCTATGGGGGACCGGTGGCGAACTTAAACGTACGATCCTATTTGTGACCCAGACGGGACTCAATGTGTAGCATGACTGATGTCGAACGCAGAAGAAGAAGAAGAAACTCCAGCAGCAACAGGAAAACATATTATCTGCTATTAAATGCGCAGTAAATAATCGAAAAACTAAAGGTTAGCTACCACACTTGGACTGGAAACCACCGACTCCAGATAACAAGAAGTATCCCCAATTTCAGCGATTCTCAGCATTCCTAAAGCGGCGACCCTTTAAAACAGTTACTTATGTTGTGGCGACCCCAGTCATACAGTTATTTTCGTTGCTACTTCATAGGTTAGTTGCGTATCCTTTACAGGACGTTGAAGAACCAACGCTAACAGCCCCTGGCTGTTGTGTGGTTTCTCGAGGCAATTTACGTCCAGTAGTTTGCAATTGCTTCCTGGACGGTCGGCTTTCTTGATACCACTGTCGAAACCAACGCAAGGCGTGCTACTTCATAACTTCAGTGAATTTGTGTTTTCCGGTGGTCTTTGGTGACCCCTGTGAAAGGGTCTTTCGACGGACAAAAGGGTCGTGACCCCCAGGTTGAGAACCACTGCGCTATCTGAATACCATTGCTCTAATTATAAAAATGTCAATGGCAACCCATGATGTTCCGCATCTTAAGAAGAGATAGAATCTGTGTCGCTTTTGCCCAGTGTTGCCACTTTTCTTTGACAAAAAACTTCCAAAACGAAGTCAAAAAAAAAAAACAAAAAAAAAATCTAAATTTGCGTGGAAAACATCTAGAAAAAACATCCAAATGGAAAGAGTCACAAATTACATAGCAATTGATATGACTTACCCTATAGAATCATGTCCTTCATCTTATCTACAGAGTCTGCCTTACAAGATCCACAGGATATAAAACTTAGCTTTGGATGATGAAGTTGAAGCTTCAGATCCAAAATGACTCTGGCATGCTTTAGCTGTTCCAATTTCTTTTAATACCCAATCAGGGAGCTGATAAGTGGAACAGCCTTTTCCTACTCTTATCAGGCAAAATTTTATTGTCAAGATAGCATTTGAGAGGTCAAATTTCATTCTGTTTCTTAAGGTAAATTTGATAATTTCACTCCAAATGAAAAACATATAGAAACACATCTACCATCTAAACGTCAAAAACGCCATCTAAATGCAAGGAAAAACATCTAAATCTGGATATAAAACATCCACAGTGGAAACACTGCTTTTGCCTTCTCTTGTATTTCAAACCAGTCAATTTACTGGGATAACATTGTTTTTGCTTGTGAGTGTCTGCTTGTAGGTTTCTTAGTTCTTTTTCTTCTTCTTCTTCGTTTATCGTTCTTCTTCGTTAAAGTAAACATTAACTATCGTGTTTATGAGACAGGGAGCGCCACGGTGCTGCCTGGGACAGCTACACCCCAAGGTGGTGGTGGCAAAAGTGTCGACTCAAAGAAAACATTTGGCGTGTGTTTAACAGAAGAGAGGGGGAAAGGGGAAGGGGGGGGGGCTTAAAAAGGGGGAAGGGTTTGTTAAACCACCTAACTTTTCTAAGAATAGGTCCTAAGAGACTTAGCCTTATTCAATTGATTTAGGTTCATGATATTAATAATAATAATAATAATAGCAATTATATATTGAAGGGCAAATAAATATAGTAATTTTTTTGAAATAATCGGCACAAATAAACAACTACTTCGAGATAACGTCTAACGTGGAAAAAAGGGAGGGGTATTTACAAATAGTCTTGGGGGTGGAGGGGGGTAATATACCATCTTTCTGTGGAGCCGGGAGAGGTAGCAAGATGCTTGAACCCTGAAGTCGCCATGCCTCTGCTGTGTGTTGTTCTTTAGCACGGCTAGGGTGGCTAGGCAGACGGAAAGACAAACTGTTACGTCATTCATCTCAGCGTGTCGTTGATAAAGTTCGCAGAAATATCACCAGGCCAGACAGTCCCTGTCGCATTGCGGATGGTTCTTTTGTGGGCAATCAATATACAGGGCGAATACATTGAACAAAAAAAAAAAAGGGGGGGGGTATGGGGTAATAGGGTTAGTTGGTATTCATTTCACACACTAACACGCCTAAACTAAGAGATCAGTCTCTCTCTCTCTCTCTCTCTCTCTCTCTCTCTCTCTCTCTCTCTCTCTTTTCTCTCACACACACCCAAGAGAAAGCAAGAAAAGGAAAAATGTAAGAAAAATAAAGGACAGAAAAGAAAGAAAGAAAAAAGAAAGATGAACAGTCTCTCTCTCTCTCTCTCACACACACACACACTGAGAGAAAGAAAGTTAGAAAGAAAGAAAGAAAAAGAAAGAAAGGAAGACAAAAAGCAGCACAAACAAAAAGACAGATGGCAATAAATGGACAAACATGTATACCCATGTGGATAAGTCGGTAGGCAAGACTATAGACAGACTTGCTAAAAAATAAACAAGCAAACAAAAAAAATACAGACAGACAGAGAAGGAGAGATGGATAGAATATGAAGAGGTATATGCAGGGAAGCTCGTGAAAGAGAGGAAATAACAATCTAAATGACATTATCAACATAGACACAAATAACTCCCCGGACATTTTCTCTAAATAATACTCGAGGAAAAACGGAAGAATGATGAACTGTCTGGAGTTTCCATCGGTGAATAGAACCAGGAAACAGAATACAAGCTTGAAACAGAGAAGAATCAGAAAACAGAAACGAATCAGGAAACGAAACGCTAGCAGGAAATTGTCTGCATCTGTCACGTTCAGCTTTGACACAATCAGTAGAAAGGGGACATAATGCTGAGCAAAATACTGATATTAAAAACCATTTGTTCAGGAAAGACAATCAATTTCTCGCGAAGTGTCTTCGGGATACTGCATCATATTCTGTTCTGGGTAGACTAAGTGCAACTTTTTAAAGTCAATGCCGTGTGTCGTTGGTATTCATGTCTATCCATAACCTTCTGTCTCGTATATTTTCAATCCTCCATGCCATGATGTCAAACTGTCTAGTATCTTCTCTCTCGGTCTCCCTCTGCCTCTCTCATAACATGCAATCACAGTCATCCTCTTGCGGTATGCAGTTTTTCGTTGTTTTAAACGCCCATTCTGGCTCTTTCCAGGGGCCGCAATATAGCCCGGCCATAAATGTGGTCAAATGGCTGAACGCGGTTTCCGGGACCTCTCCACGGGTGATCCTCATCCACACTGTGGCACTTTGTGTCATCGGGTGTTTATCGCTTGTGTGATGTCCTAGTGGAGTAAAATATACTACTACTAATAATCCCACCGTGACCATGTACTCCAGTTTTCTCCTTTTCGTGACATGATCAAAGAGTGTAAATTGTCTCATTCTGATGGGGACAATAAACTTTCTATGTAAGTCAGTTTCTTCAAAGACATCTTCATTATTCTTTTTAATCTGTCCAGGGTATTCTTCTTCTATAAAACAACATCTCCGTAGCTTCCAATTATCGTCCAACTGTCCATGATTTGCTTCCGTAAATCAGTAAAGTATTTACATCAGATCTTTAGAATACTTTTGTGTCATCTCAGTTGACAAAGAAAATGCTAATTAATGTGTGGATTTTGACTAATTCAACACTTGTGTACATTTAATATGCTTAAAACTATCACATGCTTAAACTAAAGTTTCTGACCCAAGACAAACTTTACACCATAGATTCCCACAGTTAAACCATAGATTCCCAGATTTACACCATAGATTCCCAGATTTGAACCATAGATTCTCAGTTTACACCATAGATTCCCACAGTTAAACCATAGATTCCCAGATTTACACCATAGATTCCCAGATTTGAACCATAGATTCTCAGTTTACACCATAGATTCCCACATTTACACCACAGATTCCCACATTCAAGCCATAGATTCCCTCATGTAAACCATATATTTCCACATTTTATTTGGGTGTATCGTTAGCCTAGGGGGGGGGGGGGGGGGGGAGAAAGGGGCTTTGTAGTATCATTGCTTCTTTATGTCGCTATTGGTTACTACTGTCACCTGGGTGGTACTGGCTCCCAAACAGTACTGCCACGTAGGTGGTACTGGCTCCCAAACATTACTGCCACGTAGGTGGTACTGGCTCACAAACAGTACTGCCACGTAGGTGGTACTGGCTCACAAACAGTACTGCCACGTAGGTGGTACTGGCTCCCAAACATTACTGCCACGTAGGTGGTACTGGCTCACAAACAGTACTGCCACGTAGGTGGTACTGGCGCCTGAACAGGGCTGCCACCTGGGTGGTACTGGCTCCCAAACACTTCTGCCACCTGGGTGGTACTGGCCCCCAAACACTTCTGCCACCTAGGTGGTACTGGCCCCCAAACACTTCTGCCACCTGGGTGGTACTGGCCCCCAAACACTTCTGCCACCTGGGTGGTACTGGCACCCAAATACTTCTGCCACCTAGGTGGTACTGGCCCCCAAACACTTCTGCCACCTGGGTGGTACTGGCCCCCAAACACTTCTGCCACCTAGGTGGTACTGGCTCCCAAACACTTCTGCCACCTGGGTGGTACTGGCTCCCAAACACTTCTGCCACCTGGGTGGTACTGGCCCCCAAACACTTCTGCCACCTGGGTGGTACTGGCTCCCAAACACTTCTGCCACCTGGGTGGTACTGGCTCCCAAACACTTCTGCCACCTAGGTGGTACTGGCTCCCAAACACTTCTGCCACCTGGGTGGTACTGGCTCCCAAACACTTCTGCCACCTGGGTGGTACTGGCCCCCAAACACTTCTGCCACCTGGGTGGTACTGGCCCCCAAACACTTCTGCCACCTAGGTGGTACTGGCTCCCAAACACTTCTGCCACCTGGGTGGTACTGGCCCCCAAACACTTCTGCCACCTGGGTGGTACTGGCACCCAAATACTTCTGCCACCTGGGTGGTACTGGCCCCCAAACAGTTCTGCCACCTGGGTGGCACTGACACCCAAACACTACTGCCACCTGGGTGGTACTGGCCCCTAAACACTTCTGCCACCTGGGTGGTACTGGCACCCAAACACTACTGCCACCTGAGGGTGGTACTGACACCCAAACACTACTGCCACTTGGGTGGTACTGGCGCCCAAACAAAAAGTGGAGGAGAATACCGTCCATTTTGGGAAATATTGCCAAGTACATTCTAGCATTACCCATTTCAATGAGAGGCATTAGTGGCTGCAGGAACTGCCTGAAGAGATACCATCAGGAAAGAGGTCATACGAGAAAACGGTGGCATATAATCAATTTTGAATGTATATAAAGACATGTTTATCCACCTAGAGAGAATGTCGTGCGACGCCATGCTATACAAGATATATAACAAAAAAAAAAAAAAAAAGGAGAAGGACGAGAGCACTAGATAGACCAAGAACAAGATGCAAAGACAACATTAGAGAGACTCAGGAATAGCATGATGTGTGTATGGTTGAGGCGGCCAGAAATAAGCGAAGCAGAACCGTATATAAGCCTCAACTAACGCAGCGGTGAAAGAGGAAGCGAAGAAGAACAAACGAACGAACTTAATTTTCAAAGGGTCACAAATAGGTTACGCAGGCATGTCTCACATTCGGCCCTTCCAAACACTAATACAGCAGTTGCATTTTATCAATAAAGCATGTTAACAGTTCATGTAATAATATGCATATTATAAATATCAAGTCAAAAACAAAAGCATGGGTGTAGCAAAATGCATGCGCACGCTTGCGCGCACACAAATACACCCACATACATACATACATACATACATACATACATACATACATACATACATACATACATACATACATACATACATACATACATACATACATACATACATACATACATCCATCCATCCATCCATCCATCCATCCATCCATCCATCCATCCATCCATCCATCCATCCATCCATCCATCCATCCATCCATCCATCCATCCATCCATCCATCCATCCATCCATACATACATACATACATACATACATACATACATACATACATACATACATACATACATACATACATACATACATACATACATACATACATACATACATACATACATACATACATACATACATACATACATACATACATTCACCCAGACACACACAGGGACACACGCAACACTCACACATACACAGACACACTCATACACACACGCACGCAGTCACACACGCAGACACACATACTTCCGGTTAAAATGTACGCGAGGCAGCGCACTGTTCGAAGCAGAGGCAAATTTTTTGCTTCTGCCGGATGGTGGCCGATGCATTTTTGCTCCATTTGTAGACTGGATATAGTTTCGTCGCCCAGCTTCTGAATTGAATGCATGGCGTGACACTGTGAGCTTCGGATTGCATTTGGAATGTTTTTTCGACTGTGACCAACGTGTTGGTGTGAATTGTAGATTCAGAAAATGGCGCGATGCCGGTCGTGCAATGTTTGCGTTGCCCATATGTGATTAAAATTGATGGCGTGGGCAGCTGCTGATCTGTTGTGCTATCATCAATGATGAACTGCATTTCTAATGTTGGACTGTTTGTGTTGGCACTTCGGATGGCTACCGTATGCTTTAATGCAGTGTATGCTAGATATGCCGAGACAGCAGTCTGTCAATCTTTGCACAAGGGACTGTGATAAACATTCCGTGTGTTTTTCGTTGACACAGGAGCGGAGCAAAGAATGGGGTGACCCGTTTGCTATGAAGCTGAAAGTAAGACTACCAGACCAGACTACCAGACCAGACACATACGCACACAAACGTACAAGAAGAATAAGATCACCCCTTTCACACTTTTGTTGCCAAAACTTGTATATCCCGTGACACAAAGTTGAGACAGTCTTAACAAGCTTATCTGGCACCCTGCGTTCACTAAGCCACCGCGCTCTAACAACCTATTATATTTGAGAGAAACCTAAATCTCACGAATGGTAAACAATGTGTTGTGTAAGCTGCTGGCATTCAAGAGAAAAGTATCAGTTCGTAGACACAACACTGACTACGGACTATGTTATAACGAGTCGATTGTCGTCGGCCTAGGGCAATATCAGCTTCTTGGAAAAGGAGTCAGCGTTCAGATAATTTACAAAGACATTAGTATCAAACTTCTTACGGTATTTTAGATTAGACCAATGATATTTAAAAGAATTATTATTGGCAGCTACAGTTACAGCAGCAGCAGCAGTAGCAGTAGTAGTTGTGGTAACTGTCATATACAGTGGAACCTCGCTTAACGAGCATAATTCGTTCAAGAATCATACTCGTTAAGCGAAACACTCGTTATGCGAAACAATTTTTCTCATATAAATTAATGTAAAATACGATAATGCGTTCCATGTCGAAAAAAGTACTCACAAATTGTTATGTATAACGTTTTTTCAAAGAAAATTATATACACATTGTAAAGGAGAGTGAATCATCTTCATCTTTTCTTCAAACCCACCTGGAGTGCGAGTTCGATTTGAAAAAAAAAAAGGCGAAATAATTATGATACATAGGTAATTATTTTTTTTTACTAGAAAGATGTCCAGAGACATGTGTTTTTGCCGACGCTTCAAAATTTGGTGAAAATGCGACACAGCATTATCATTAAATAAATTTGCAGCGCGCATAGCCACTTCCTTATTAGGGTGATGCTTGTTAATGTAAGATGCAACAATTTCCCATGCTTTCAGCATTTCTCTTTTTTCGCCAGAAGATTGTTGCTTTTCTGTTATCTCCTCCACCTCTGCCAAACTTTCCTCCAAAACTTCTTGCAGTGAAACACAATGCAACTCCATAAGCTCTTCGGTGGTCAGCTCTTGACTGTGCTCTTCCACAAGCTCTTTGATATCACTGTTATCCACCTACAATCCCATGACAGTGGCCAAAGACACAATCTCGTTGACTACAGGTTCCACAGGTACGGTCTCGAACCCCTCAAAGTCACAAATCAACAACGCTCTGCAGCCAAAGCTTCTTCCAAGCAGAAGTTAGGGTTCTCTTGGTAACCCCTTTCTCCGCCTTGTCGATCATCTTGAGGCAGGCAACGATGTGGAAGTGATTTTTCCAAACTCTCTAAGAGTGAGGTTGGTCCCTTCAGTCACCTGAAAACAATGCTGGAGGAGTGCTTTAGTGAAGAGATTCTTAAAGTTAGAAATAACTTGCTGGTCCATGGGCTGTAGTAACGGAGTGGTGTTGGGAGGCAGAAACTGGATCTTGATGAACCTAAGTTCTTCAGAGAGGTCATCTTGTAGGCCTGAAGGATTCATGTACAGGTATTACAATATAACACAAGTTTGAGAAAATGTGTGATCACAAGCGACACTAGGATGCTACTGGGACGAGTGCTAAACACACACTGATGTAACATGCGCATAATTCGGGACTTCCCCTCTCCTCGCCACTCGTTAAGCGAAACGTGGCTCGTTAAGCCAATTATTTTTTTACAGTTTGATTAGCTCGTTAGGCGAATTACTGGTTGTGAGAGGTGCTCGTTAAGCGAGGTTCTACTGTAATAGTAGTCGTAGTAGTAGTAATAGTAGTAGTAGTAACAGTAATAATAGTAGTAGTAGTAGTAGTAGTAGTAGTAGTAGTAGAAGTAGTAGTAGTAGTAGTAGTAGTAGTAGTAGTAGTAGTAGTAGTAGTAGTAGTAGTAGTAGTAGTAGTAGTAGTAGTAGTAGTAGTAGTAGTAGTAGTAATAGTAGTAGTAGTAGCAACTAAAGCACCCTTTGCACCACATGATCTTCAAGAAAAGGGGCAAAAGGCTTAAAAGGGGCAAATCATGGCGGGGTAGGGCAGAGGATGACATCATGCAGGTTTGCAGCCTTACAGATATCTATCCAGGCGAGGAATGGATGCCAGCGTCTAAAGCGCCCAATCTCACATTCTCCTGTGTCATGACGCTCGATAGGAGTTGTCAGGAGCAGAATCCAGCTGCTGTCAATGCCGAGGTAAGCGTATGTCGTAAGAGTCGACTAATTGGGGAGCTTCATTTGAAGTCGGAGTGCATCTGCCGGAGAGGCAAGGAACCAACAGTCTGTATTCAAGAGAATGAGATCTGTAAAACTGACGCACACGCAACACTCAGGTTCTGAAGCACGACTGCAGTTCAGTAGTGGACGAGCAACCAGAACCTTCCGCCAGAGTTTACAGCTGGTGAGCGCGAAGAAGAAGTAGAAGATGAGACAGATGTGGTGATCTTCCCAGGCGGGTCCGTTATACGAGGTCATAAGAGTTCATGGACATTTACAGCTGGCTCTTCAGGCAGAACAGTTCAAGAAGCCAGCGGTGCCTTCTCCATGACTACCAGCAGCATGACGATGAAGGTGATGGCGGTGACACAAGCTTTCATGTGGCTGGGATCACAGGATTATTCTCGCGTGTGTGTGCTGAGTGATTCTTTGAGCATGATCCGGTGGGTCGAGGCAGGCTGGTTACACAGACAGTGGTTTGAGTCATTGCAAAACTCTCATGTGTGTGCAGTTACCTTCATATTCGTCCCAGGGTATGTAGGCGTTGTTGGTATTGAAAGAGCTGATAGATTGGCAGGTGCTGCATTAACTTAAGATGGCCGGCCCATGGATCACGCAGATATTGTCAATGCCCTTAGAGAGATAATACGTTCTGAGGATTTTAGAATCAACGTGTCCACATCACTGCTAATTAGGAGTAAAGATCGACCCAGCCAAGCATGAGAAGCACACCAGACACACACGAAGTCTTGTTAACCAACATAGGACTGGCACTATTAACGGCACGACACTGATGAATATGTTGAGAGGGGAATCTGGGTACCGGAGTGCTGTGAACATAATCGAACTCATAACTCATAACTAGCTAACTCATAATTAACACACACACACACACACACACACACACACAAACACACACACACACAAACAATCGACATAGTATAAAATGCGTACCAGCTAATGTCCTGGGAATTATAGGTGACCGGCGTGATGTTAATCACAGCGCACAAACGAATGCCAGTTGGTCTATGAAGTAAGAGTTTTGCATCATACGTCAGATTCACTATTGGCCAATATAAGGCTCATTTACTTTACTTACTTGTCGTTTTCCGCAAACGACTTAAACCTTTTTTCTTCTTCGCATTCACCGGCTGTAAACACATATTTTTGGATGTTCGTCCAACTCTGGACTTTAGTCGTCTTCCAGAACGTGAGCCTTGCGTACACATCCATTTCAGACATCTGGGTTATTTGTATGCAGATTATTGATTCCTTGCCTTGCAGGCAGAAGTACTCCGACTTTGAAGGATGCATACAACGTTTCGACTCCTACGACATGCTTGTTGGAAGGTAGTGGGTCTATTCCTGTCCCCCCCCCTACCCACATACAATGGGGCCCCGGAACCCACACGCGGACGGAAGCCTTTGAAATCGGACAACATCAACGACTCTGTTACGCTTAGCTGACTCAGTGAGAAGAAATTCGTTTTGAAGATAAATTTACGTCATTCTGCAACCCGAGTTTTTCATTGCCTCGTTACTAGCTTCAGCATCGTTGACCGCCCCCCAACACCTGTTTTTGATAATCAGCTACCACTGCTAGCCAAGCTGCTGTCACTTTTCCTTATTGTAGCCGAGTTTCATCTATACTATTTGATTCTCTATCAACACTTGAGCTTACTGAACTCAAAATTTCTCCACTTTATTAAAACACAACGAGTAATTCAGGAAACAGAAACGGTTGAACTGGTTAGCTGCACAAGAGTAGAATCATAAGTGACAGCATAGACACTACGGTTATTAATTTTCTTCAGCAAAAATAAAAATGTTCCGCTATCTTCCGAATTACGGTTCCAAATTATCGAGGCAGAAAATATACCCTAACAGAGCATCCGTCACGTGTCAATTGCTCACTTCCGGCAACTTAAATTGCGCACTTCAGGCGACTTGAGCCACCGCCGAAGGGTACTCCCACGCCGCTCACGCGGCCTGGATTGGGGCTAAACTAGATAGCTGGGACTCACGAGCAGCAGCTACCGCATTTCCTGCAGCTGCCTTCATTTTATTTGCTCGTGAGTCCCAGCCACCTAGTTTAGCCCCATTCTACGCCACGTGAGCGGCGTGTGGGATACTCTCGGCGTTGGCGGTATAGTCCCAGGAAGTATGCAGTTCGACGGTGGCGGTCTAGTCCCCGGAAGTGTTCAATTGACACGTGACTGAGGCTCTGTTGTGGTATATTTTCTGCCTGATAATTTGGGACCGTTATTCGGAAGATAACCAACTTTCCCATCTACGTTTTGCATTGCAGTTTGGGATGACAGTCCGTAGGATTAACACCTCAAGGGTTAGAATCCCACATGTACAAATGTAGATAAGCGCATTTTAAAGGTACGGTCATACTTGGGCCTCCGACTGGTTACCAAGGAATGTTCAATTCAGCTACGTTTAGAAACTACAGATAAATAACAGCCGTGGACTGCCAACTGTGAAGGTCAATTGACAGGATGTGACGTAGTGAGGCAGGATTCTACAAAAGGTCAACACAGTTTGCGCTGGAATGTGGAGGGGGGATCAATCCGTATACAAAAGTAATAGTAGAGTGGCCACAAAGTACAGAAAAGATACGTCTCTAAAAGTTTAAGTACGCCATTTTCCGGACCAAGATTCTTTAATAGAGACAACACTATGACACAACCGAAACCTCGATCATGAAAACACACCACGCACGCGCACACAACAACCACGGAAAAATTATGCGTTTCTGGTCTTGGATTTCCAGTCAGTTGTGTAAATGTTTTACAACATATCTTTGCATCATTTCATTGCATGTTTATCCTACCACTGGAGTAAAACAGATTTTCACGCAATATAAGGACTATTATATATATATATATATATATATATATATATATATATATATATATATATATATATATATATATATAAATATATGTGTGTGTGTGTGTATATATATTTATAAGGGCTGTACCGAATAGTGATATTCACTATTCGGCCGAATACGAATAGCGCGACCAACTATTCGGCCGAATAGGAATACGAATACAAATAGTGTATCATCATCAGGTGCTTTGCCGACTGACATGGGCGAATATACCTCTGCAGATCTTTCCAGTGGTCACCACATGTTCAATTTTCCCTCTTCTCATTACATGACAGAAAAATGATGACTGTCTCCTTCTGATGTCAGTGATTAGTTGTCTTCGGGCTCCCGTAACTTTCAAAACCTCTTAGTTGTTTTGTTGTTGTTGCTGTCCATGGTATTTTAAGCATTGTTCTGTAAAACCAAATCTCTGAGGCCTCCAAAAAAAAAAAAAAAAAAAATGTTTTGCCTGCTTACTAATTGTTCAGGACTTACAACGCATTGACTTTTAATATAAGTGCTTACTTGACGAGGCTAACAGGACTATTGTACAGACCACAGTTTCCACTGTAAATTTTCAGCCAATATGTAATCACAACCTTACTTATCCGCTGCACTTTCACGAATACACATGAAGGATCAGTCGCACCTCGAGATAAATGCAAAGATAATTTTTAGCACGTTGTGGTTGGCATTTTATGCAGTATGATTCCAGTCTTCTGGAAAGATCTGTGAAAGGAGGGATAGAGAAAGACAACGAGAGAAGATGCTTGACAGTCTTGTTGCACGGCATTGAGGTGTGTCGGCACACGAACTGGTACATGCTACAGGAGATCGCAGATTGTGGAGAGGCAGATCGCCCACGCCAGTCGGCAAGGCACCTGATGATGATGATAGTCTCTTAACATTCAAACTAAATAAATTGATCTTCCTTTCTTTATGGCTCCTCTCAACGCTTTCATGGTATCTCTTGCTTGATCTTTCCCTTGCTATGTGTCCTTTACCAATCTTTAATGTGACTGTCCTTGGCAGTTTGAACTACTGTGTTCTAGTACCATGGCCGAATTATCTCCCCTGTTGCTTCTTAATAAATTATCTGATTGGTTTCAGTCTTCTTTTAATTTCTTCATTTTTAAATTTAGCTATTCTTGTTTAAAAAAAAAAAAAAAAGTTTATATTTAGACTTGGATTGACAAGTGTCGTCTTAAAGATGTTAAGTTTTGAATAAATTAAGATCATGCAACGGAGTTCTAGACACACAAGCTAATCACAGATTTACCTTTTGATCGTAAATTCCTAACTATACGATTTATAATGCAGTTCTAGATCAAAACTTGGGAGTTTCCCACAGCCCCATACCACTGAGTGCTCTTTCAAAGGGAATGCAGAATACAGGCTTGCATTTTGTAAATAATTCATTAGTAGGAAACCTGGAGTCTGTCTACGCATGTTCATTAGACGCTCGTAAACACATTCCCGATTCATTAATTAGTAGGGATGCTAGGCAGTTTGGTTTCAGGGTCCTGCCACAAACAGGGGGGAATCCACAGGTCACGGGATAGTCTAATATTCGAGGGGGTGGTAGTTAGGCTGCATGCAGTCGTGGGACATAGGCTGCATTCTCTCGTGGGACGTAGGTTGGCTGGGCTTAGGGCGAGTTTTAGATATTTTGAGGTCGTTAAAAGCATCAGAAAGCCAGCAAACCCAGTCTTACCACCCTCTAAAATGCGGGAATGTCCGGTGATGTCATCTGGGGTAGGATATTACGAAAGAACCGCTGTCAGTAGTTTGCCATTAGATTTCAGATCCAATATGCAAATAAGACAAGAGACCAAGCAAGATAATGTATCCAGTTGTATAAAAAAAAAGCGTCGCTGCAACTACATCGGCAATGCGCTCAGAATGGATAAGTCAAGATTTCCATATCAAGCCCTCAAGGGAAAAGACAACGGGGAAGTCCAAGAGAGACCCTACGTAGAACCATCATCAGAGAAGGCTCAACAATGGTCCTAATGAACAAAGACCTCAGATGGTAACGAACCGCCAGACATGGAGAGCTATGACCTTTGCCCTATGCGCCATCCTAGGCTCGAGAGGAAAGACTAACTAGCTAGCTCTTACTCTCCGTCCCCTCTCTTATCCACTATTGTCACAAACACCATTAGTACAAGCCCTTTATTGTCACAAACACCATTTTACAAGCCCACTATTGTCACAAACACCATTAGTACAAGCCCACTATTGTCACAAACACCATTAGTACAAGCCCACTATTGTCACAAACACCAGTAGTACAAGCCCACTATTGTCACAAACACCATTAGTACAAGCCCACTATTGTCACAGACACCAGTAGTACAAGTCTACTATTGTCACAAACACCATTTTACAAGCCCGCTATTGTCACAGACACCAGTAGTACAAGCCCACTATTGTCACAAGCACCAGTAGTACAAGCCCACTATTGTCACAAACACCATTAGTACAAGCCCTTTATTGTCACAAACACCATTTTACAAGCCCACTATTGTCACAAACACCAGTAATACAAGCCCACTATTGTCACAAACACCATTAGTACAAGCCCACTATTGTCACAAACACCATTAGTACAAGCCCTTTATTGTCACAAACACCATTAGTACAAGCCCACTATTGTCACAAACACCAGTAGCACAAGCCAACTATTGTCACAAACACCATTAGTACAAGCCCACTATTGTCACAGACACCAGTAGCACAAGCCAACTATTGTCACAAACACCATTAGTACAAGCCCACTATTGTCACAGACACCAGTAGTACAAGCCCGCTATTGTCACAGACACCAGTAGTACAAGCCCACTATTGTCACAAACACCAGTAGTACAAGCCCACTATTGTCACAGACACCAGTAGTACAAGCCCACTATCGTCACAAACACCATTAGTACAAGCCCACTATTGTCACAAACACCATTAGTACAAGCCCACTATCGTCACAAACACCACCAGTATGAGACACCGTTTGTTAGATTAGGTAAACCCAGGCGTTCCCCTTAACCACTGCCTGTCAGGTTTTATTATGTTGAGATAGAGCAAAAGGCTGGCGCACTGTAGGTTTTAGATTGTTTGGTTCAGACATAAACAAGACAGCAGACGCTCTTTGATGTGAAATCGATAAAAACGTCAATAAATGTAGAAATCGCGTCTCTTTGCTTTAGAAACATCGGTTGTAGTTTTTGTGTGGTTTTTTTCTCTCTCTAGTTCAAGTGCACTCTCTTTCCCTCTCGCTTACTTCTCTCTCGCTCTCTCGCTCCAAGTCTCCCATTTTGTTCCTCTTTTTCTCTCTCACTCTCTTCTTTCTCTCTCCATGTCTCTTATTTATTCCGCTGTCTCTCTTACTGTCTTGTTAAGTTCTCTTACTTTCTCACCCACAAACCACCCCTTTTTCTCTTTCTTCCACCCATGTTTTTCTGTCCTTGGTTTGTCTCATCACAATCTCTCTATTACCTTAGCTTATTCTTTGCCACATTTATTGCGTAATGGCTGAAAAATACGACGCCCAGCTCTCACTCAAGCAGACCTGACACAAATAAATACATAACTCTTTCCCAGCACCCGTGGCAAGGACAAAGAGACAAATTATATTGGCGTTGTTACAGTGGTTTAGGCGTCGTATTCAATGATAACCGAAAGAGATTTATATGGAGGTGGGGGTGGGCGGGTGGGGTGGGGGGGGGGGGTTGAGGGGGGAAATATGCGGCTTGTCATATACACTCTTTGTGTAATTGTATCCAAATCTTTCGGCTGCTGTGGCCTTTGCATTGAGAACGCAGTTCGGATTTCTGATGTACCGATTTGATTCCAGCTGCAGGCGATTTGGCAGTAGACAGCCTTGCGTTCATTTCGACATGAGTTTCGAGAGCGGAACGTGAAGAAAACAGTGGTGAAACTACGGAACGTTATATTACCTGGCACAACCAAACAGAAAACAATGGTAAAACTACTGAACGTTATATTACCTAGCACAACCAAACAGAAAACAATGGTAAAACTACTGAACGTTATATTACCTAGCACAACCAAACAGAAAACAATGGTAAAACTACTGAACGTTATTTTACCTAGCACAACCAAACAGAAAACAAAGGTAAAACTACTGAACGTTATATTACCTAGCACAACCAAACAGAAAACAATGGTGAAACTACTGAACGTTATATTACCTAGCACAACCAAACAAAAAACAATGGTGAAACTACTGAACGTTATATTACCTAGCACAACCAAACAGAAAACAATGGTGAAACTACTGAACGTTATATTACCTAGCACAACCAAACAGAAAACAATGGTGAAACTACTGAACGTTATATTACCTAGCACAACCAAACAGAAAACAATGGTGAAACTACTGAACGTTATATTACCTAGCACAACCAAACAGAAACAACAACAACAAAAACAAAAATTCCTGGAGTTGCTTCTGCAACGTCCTGCAAAGGATACATAGATATTTATACTTGTATAGGACTTAAAGGGGTACCCTAGAGCTTCGCTAGTAGAGTATAAACAAAACAAAAGGCAACTCTTTTCCATGAACTGAGGATATTGGGTATATGATGCTACCTCAAGACTGTTTCTAGATCAGTCATCACCCAACAGTGATGTAGTCATAACCACGCTTACTGGGTCTGTATTTCCTAGAAATCTCGTATCGATTGAGGTTGGGTCAGTCTGTGGACGCGTTCTAGATCGGTTGAAAAAAGCATGTTTTCTTACGCCTTGGGGTCTATTTAGGGATCTAGCGCTAGCTAGACAGATGATGCCCTCGACAGATGATGCAGATCGTATAGTTCTTGCCGATTTTACTTCCCATAACCTTTCCTGACTCCCATTTGGAACTAAGAGAATCATCAAGCAGACACTAAGATCGGAAATAAAAGGACGGGGGTAGCCAGGACGACCAAATGAAACCCCAAACCGAATGTGTACGAGAGAAACCAAAGACGCTGTACTGAATTAAATCCATGATATCGAAAGGATTGCACAGGTCAAAACGAATGTAGAATGTACTACGAGTAGAATGGGGCATATAATGGCACAACAAGACACTGAAGATGAATGATGAATGAGAACTAAGACAATTTGTGATATTCTGTCGATTTTTAATTCGCATCGGTATTGGGATTTGAATCTTTAACAACAAGATTGGGATGAAAGCCAGCCATCCAGCCACCACAGAACCGTTATTCTACACACTTAATATGGCTAAACAAGGCCGCACTCACATCGAGAATTTAGAATCGATGTTCGCCATTGTCTATTTCTCACTTCCGCCGTATTGCCACAAATCCCAGCCCTTAACTCCATGGAGTTTTGTAGATAAGCAATTCCCTGGCGAACTGTTGCCAAGGAAACACGGCAGAGCAAAACTGGCAACGGAGACCGACAACTTTCGCAGCTACACACCCGGACAAGTGTCTATGATTATATTTATGATCGATTTTCCGGATTCTCCTTTTATTGACGGGTTCTTTATTTATCAGCCTTCTGCAACCAGACCAGACGCTGGTGTTAACAATGTTGGCCAGATCGAAGTTGCTATTTGCTATGTGGAGCTGTTTAATTTCTTGGGCGTAGTAAAACAGATAATATAATACGATAATAAACTAGAAGCTGCGGCAAATTGAACATTGAGTATTTTCTTTGACGCATTTGACAAACTACATGTATTAAACAGTGGTGCGTAAACATGGCGGCTTTGGCCTTTTGAGCCCTATTCTCTCCAAAACTAAAAAGTAGAACCTCTTCTTCTTCTTCTTCTTCTTCTTCTTCTTCTTCTTCTTCTTCTTCTTCTTCTTCTTCTTCTTCTTCTTCTTCTTCTTCTTCTTCTTCTTCTTCTTCTTCTTCTTCTTCTTCATCTTCTTCTTCTTCTTCTTCTTCTTCTTCAGCATTCCGAGCGCTTGAGGTTCATTGCTGCAGATATCGCCCGCCTCCATTCATCTCTCTGGTTGGCCTTCTCTTTCCAGTTGGTTACACCAAGTGTTTGCGGGTCTGTCTGGAGATTATCTCTCCATCGTCTTCTTGGTCTGCCTCGTGGTCTACGACAATTTATCACTCTCGTGTATAAATTTTTTTTAACTTTTCTGTCATATGACGTTCTTTCAATATACTCCAACCATTTCAGTCTATTAGCTCTCATGATGCCAGTTATCAGTGGTGATTAAAACCGACTATGAATTTCGTTGCTACGTCACACTCTCCATTCACCGCTGTTTGCATCTTTAATGGGTCCAAAGATTTGTCGCAACCTCTAGGTTGCTATAATATCTTGAGCTGAAAACGGGAGATGGTATTATTATTTTGAGTTGAAAACAGGACATCCCAAGCAAGTCAGTGTATATATACCCCCCTCCCCCCGCTCCCCTTGTTTTTCCCTATCGCAATAGCATCGTGTCCCCACGCGGAACGAATGTTTCGTGATTTTGAAGCCCCATTGTTGCCAGGGGCCCTAATATAACCTGACGGTTAAACGGGGTTTCTTGGTCATCTCTACGGGTGATTCTCACCCGAAGGTGGCACCCTGTGTCACCGGATGTTTATCGCTCAGTGGGATGTTCTAGTGAGGTAAAAAGTCAGTCAGTCAGTCCTGTCACAATGATAAAAGGGTTAAGTACTGCTTTGGCAAGGAATAAACGAAACAACATGCTCTTCAACTGCACTGCAGAAAATGTAAAATGAAAATTTAAAGCAGCACATTTCCGGAATTAAAACTAATCAACCTGTTAGGGTCTACATAAATAACTATATAAGTGTTTTGTTCAGTTCTCGAGCTCATTCTTTGATTTTCATAAAACGGGATTTACTGGGTGGGGGGGTGTTCAAAGTACCGACTCGGGACCCATCTTTAAAAAAAAAAAACGGGACTGTCCTGGTGAAAACGTGACGTATAGTTACCATTTCCCCACATTCACCCTATTTGTAAAAGGCAAATTTACAGTGAGACTAAGTGGACTCCTGTCACCCTCCCCACCCAGCCATAAAGAGAGGGGTTGTTTTAAGTGTTTGTTGTTGTATAAGAAATGCAGCGGCGGAGGGGGGTTGGGGCGGGGACAAAAAGTGACAGTCACCAATGAAGAATTAGGGAACAATATTATGTAAAGTATCGACGCATAATTTAATAGAACATTAAAGAATCTAATTGTCTGATCGTCCGGTCAGAATATAACCAAATCAGCCAGCATCAGGAGCGAGCTACAGGAAAACAGCAGACTACAAGGCAAGAGGCCTGCCAAGAAAGCGATGGGTAGAGGGAGTAAAAAAGACGCCCCAGACTTGCAATATATTAACCCAGTCTACGCAACTAGCACAAGACAGGAAACTACACATAACTTCTCCCTGCGGCGCACGCAGGACACAAGAAGAACTTGTTGTTTTGCTCATTTTTTGTGAGTGTAGGCGGTGCTAATGTAATTCGTAATTCGGAGGTACCCGGTTCGATTTCAGCTGCTGACGATTAGGCAGCAGACCGCTAGCGTCATGCGTAAAGCAATCAACTCAAGGTTAATTGACGATCCTATTGAGAAACCAACCACAGCACTGCTCGTTTAGTAAAGCATCGTAGTTTTCTTTCTTACTGGACCATACAGAGCCTGACTAATGGCAAACTGGGATCGAACCCGGCACCCCGCTAAATTAAAGCGTTGCATCGACTTAACAGAGCCGACTCCAAACAGAAAAAAAATTGACTAGCAAATCCAAACAGAATTAAAAAAAAAAAAAAAAACTGCCGACGTACGGTCTGCAATATTCTGTAAGAGATAGGCAATTAACTTATATTTTTCTTATTATTTAAAATATACTATTATAAATACATATATGAGTTTTCAGTAAGCAATGACAAACTACTGACCCTTAAACTTGCCTAGAAAAACCACAATAGCCAATAAATGCTGGAGTTAATTTAGCAACGTCCTGTAAAGGATACGCAACTAACTTAGACATAATTTAGCACATTAATAATGGACAGGAAAAAGGGTTGGCGTAGTGTAGCGGCTAGATGCTCGTCGGCAGATCGGAATGTCATGGGTTCCGGTCCCAACGGACTTTTTTTGTTAAATGAATTCCCCCCCCCCCTCCCCCAGTTAGACCTCGCCTTAAATAGGTACAAGGTAAGTCCTGGTGAAAGTCAAGGCAGTAGGCGTGATATGGACCACATCAACCGTCAACTGCAAAAATAGAGACGTAGCCCTATATACCCAGTACGTACGCATTAGGACGTTGAACATGTTCCTTTACTTTATCTTTTTTTACAATATCATGATTAATATTAGTATTACTACTGTGCACTTAAACAATGCGTGAGCCATTGATGCCCACTCCACTAAGCAATTTTGGAAACGGGCTAACACCCCCCGCCCCACTTGCAGACACGCAAAAACTCTCAGGTGAGTGAGTGAGTGACTTTCAACCCCACTAGGACATCACACAAGCGATAAACACCCGATGACACAAAGTGCCACCATGTGGATGAGGATCACCGTGGAGAGGTCCCAGAAACCGCGTTCAGACATTTGGCCATTTTTATGGCCTGCCTATATTGCGGCCCCTGACAAAAGCCAGAGTGGGGCTTCAAATAACAAAAAATTACGTCCTGAAAGGGACGTAAGGACTTAAGAGAGTCTCTCAATGTTCTTTTTATGGGCTCTCCTGTAAAACAATATTTGTGTCGTAATAAAATTCCTCTGCAGCAATTTTCTCCTACTGCCTATTTTCCCTGGAGGCTTTTCCTCTGGCTGAATTCCCCCCCCCCCCCCTTTTCCACCGCCCCCTCCCCAGCCTCCCTCCCCGACCATCCCCTCTTTTCCACTTTATTTCCTTATAAAATATGTTGGCTTAACGTGTTTTCTCGTTCCCACATTTCCAGTTTCACATATTATTATACATAAATTATTTGCTTCTGGCGATTTGGCTTCACATTTTCCCCCAGCGTGTCATTTCAGAGGGACGTATGTATCGGCATGTAGTTTTGTTTTCTTTTTCTTCTTTCTATGTAGGATATTCATTGTTGGTTCGTTGATTAGTTGGAATGTTAACTGGTTGGACATTCGATTGGTTAGATGGTTGATTTCGTGTGTGTGTGTGTGTGCGTGTGTGTGTGTGTGTGTGTGTGTGTGTGTGTGTGTGTGTGTGTGTGTGTGTGTGTGTGTGTGTGGAAAGGGGGAGGGTTGAAAAAAAGGAGGGGGGATGTTTAGTTGGCTGGTTGTGTAGTTTAGAAATTGGTTGCCTGAATGGTTTTTGTGGTTGGTTGATTGACTGATGGGTTTATTGGCGGCGTGTGCACCTCATCGTTGATACAAGTGCACTAAGAACATGGTCAACCCGGTACCCAATAAAGATGTCTTTTTGACGTAACGCACACGCCGTCTGGAGGTGACAGGTTCAATTCCCGGCACGAAACTATAGCTTTCGATTTTTATGTTGTCTAGTGTGTTCTTCTATCTTTCTACTTCTTTCTATAAGTGCCGATCAAATGCCGATCTGTTGCTTGATTATTTAATAATATTTAACAGCCTCAAAGATTCCCCGTCTGTTTATTTTTCAATGTAAACACGACAGATAGAGCCGGGGATTGATTTATCTATTCTTTTCTTATTCCTGGATCTTAAAATGTATACCTCAGTTAAACCAGTCGAAGACTTTTCCTAACCACTGAAGCATACAAGTAGAGTCCTTCCATGTACGATCGGTACTGGAGTTTCCCTGTCTGGGGCACTTATACTGAGCAAGCGAAGATGTAGAAGAGACATTGTAGGATCAGCTTTTAGTGACAGAGATGGGCCAGGTAAAACAATTTGTACACATCTGTTCACACATTTACCAGTAAAACAATTTGTTCAAATCTGTTCACGCATTTACCAGTAAAACAATTTGTTCACACCTGTTCACACATTTACCAGTAAAACAATTTGTTCACATCTGTTCACACATTTACCAGTAAAACAATTTGTTCACATCTGTTCACACATTTACCAGTAACACAATTTGTTCACAACAGTTCATACATTTACCAGTAAAACAATTTGTTCATATCTGTTCACACATTTACCAGTAACACAATTTGTACACATCTGTTCACACATTTACCAGTAACACAATTTGTTCACGTCTGTTCACAAAGTTACCAGTAAAACAATTTGTTCACATCTGTTCACACATTTACCAGTAAAACAATTTGTTCACATCTGTTCACACATTTACCAGTAAAACAAATTGTTCACATCTGTTCACACATTTACCAGTAACACAATTTGTTTACATCTGTTTACACATTTACCAGTAACACAGTTTGTTCCTACTCGTTGCCACATTTTCCAGTAAGACAATTTGTTTACGCATTTGATAGTCAAACAATTTCTTCACATTCATGTAAAACGTTTTGTTCGCACATTTTCACAGAATTGGTCCTTATCTGACTGACTTAAATCCTTTGACCAAGTTTTTGTTTGTCTCATCGACATCCTCGTGTGCCGGGACTGAGCCTCATGACGCAGGGGGTTAGAAGTTTTGGTGTTGTGGGTAGTGGTCCCCCCCTTCCCTTTCCCCCTCTTACTCCACCCTATGTCTAGTGAAACCTCTTGACCTAGCATAACTTCTCTTACCCCTAGACCATTGAGCGTGGCGAAGAGCCACACCCTCCCCGAGGTAGTCCTGGTAACTGAGGGTGCGAATCCCCAGGCAAAACACAATGGATCTAGAGGAGCAAACCTTGATTTAAAAAAAAATCCGGTGCACCACACCGTACTGCCCCATGTGGGAGGGAAGGAGCCGGAGGAGTGCTGAACAGTCTTAGGATTGGTAACAAGGATGCTAACCCCCCTGAATACCGGAAACTATCGTGAAGGCACAGGGACTCAGGAAGTGACGATCAAGTTGTTCCAACTACTCATGTTTAGGCCTTGCTTAAAGCCAAGAAGAGCTCAGCAAAACCTGCAGGCAATCTGGTGGCGGGGAATGAGCACACTGTGAGCCCCACCTTAGCTACGTGTCAAGGGGAAGGCAGAAACACAATCCATATTTCCCTTAGAACTGACACAGCGCACTTCTGGCTTCTGTCCGGGAAGGGAGGTAATCCAAGGACACTCCAGCAAAACAATGCCATAAACATGAAAGATCCTCGTGTGCTTGGTTCTACAGCGGGCTTTTGGGCAAGTGAATCTTTATGTTCGATAGCTTTAGGGGCTGACAACTTTTTTACTGTGGGTGTTGCATGCTATGATTCCAGCTCCGTGTGGCAGATTTTCGCAGTGTGGTGCCCTTCTTAAACATACCGCCCCTAATGAGCTTAGTGGCTGTAATAGTTGCTAACGCAACTGATTAGTTGCGTATCCTTTACAGGACGTTGCAGAACCAACTCCAACAATTCTATGCAAATTTACGTCCAGTAGTTTGCCATTGCTCCCTGGACGGTCGGCTCTTTTGATACCACTGTCGAAACCAACGCAAGGCGCATGGCCCGCAGCTGGGATCGAACCCGGCATTCCGGCATTACAAAGCGTTCGCATCAACTTATCCACAGAGCCGACGACAATGGCAAACTACTGGGCGTAAACTTGCCTAGAGAAATCACAACAGTAAAAAAAATGCTGGGGTTGGTTCTGCAACGTTATGTAAAGGATACACAACCAACTAACTAATAGCTTTGCGCTGTCAGATCATAAGATCAGATTGTATTTTTAGTTCGCTGCCTATGCCGCCTCCTCCCCCTACCTCGTACTGTGCTGCCTGATGCGACCGTATCTCTGTATCATAGCAACGCAAGGCGATGGATGATTCTATATACGTCGAAAAAGATGGCTCAGGATAGAAGGGAAGGGAGGGATACACTGCAAGCCTTGTGTTACTTATAACAGCACAGCTAGATACTGATTATGAATGATAGCTTTCTGGCCCAGTGAGTTCGACACAAAGAAAACACGGAGGGAGCTCTGGTTAGGGAAGTGGTCAGGGTAAAAAGGAAACTCGACCTTTCTACACATATTGTATGGAGAGGGGGCCCATAAAGGGAAGAAATGTCTAAGACTAATTTAAGTGCTTAATAATAATAATTATAACGCGATGAATAGCGAATATATGTAGCATATCTGTAATAATTTGAAATTCATCGACAAATACTGAAAAAAGATTATTGTATACATGGTAATAGAAGAAGAAAAAAAAAAGGGGGGGGGGGGTCGCTTAGCTTCCTTTTACACATTGGCGAGAGTAAAATTTTTTTTCATTTGAAGAGGGAGTGGGGCACTCAATGCGCATGTGCCGCCCCCATCCCCAGGTTCCAGGGACTTTGATGCGCCCAATCTGGCTCCTGGCCAGAAAATGAAGCCTTTACATTTTTTGAACATCTTTGTTTTCTATTCTCCACGAATTAAAATTTAATGACATAAAATCATAGTGAATTATAAAACAGGATTAAGCAAGACACACACAAACACAAACTCTTATATACGGAACAAATCCCTGACATTGAAGGCTATTGAAATACTTGCATGTTTCTTCAAACCAGATTTATCAGCTGGGTGTGAAAATTCTTGACAGTTAGAAAAAGAGAGAAAAAGTATCATTAATCCTCAGAAGTGGAGTTTAGCAAAATAATGATTACAGTTACTTTATCCCCATTGAGTAATCTCAACGTTTTAAAATTTTTGAAACATATTTTTATCACAAACAAAGGGAAACTAATGTTTTGGCGAGGTTATGGAAGGGAATTTTATTATTACATCTATTACGTCCTTCTTAGGACGTAATTTTTTGTTATTTGAAGCCCCACTCTAGCTTTTGCCAGGGGCCGCAATATAGGCAGGCCATCAATATGGCCAATTGTCTGAACGCAGTTTCTGGGACCTCTCCACGGCGATCCTCATCCGCATGATGGCACTTTGTGTCATCGTGTGTTTATAGCTTGTGTGATGTCCTAGTGGGGTAGAAAGTCAGTCAGTCAGTCATTCATGGAAGGGAAAAAACTAGAGCATTTGATAACTGGAAACATTTAGAAGAAAATAATTAGTTAGTTAATCGACTGAGCATAGCCAGCACACATTGGACAAGCTCTGCGGATGGGAAGGTCGCCGGTTCAAGTCCAAACGGAGTCGGACTTTTCTCAAAAATGACCTCGATTCGCAGGTCGACCCAGCCTTAAATGCGTACAGGGTACAGTCCAGGGAAGTAAAGGCTGCCGGTGTGATAGTGACCACCTCACCAACTGAGCGCGAATGGTCTATAAAATATAGGTCTAGTCCTATAAAAAGTAGGGAATACTCCTTTACTTTACCTACATTTATGTAGAGCAGAGAAATGATTCTGGGATGTACCAAACAAGAACTGACTCTAAGAAGACATTGATAACTTGAGTAGATTGCTGCTTTCTTTCAACGAAATCATAGTTCAAGAGAAAAATAATCATACTGTGCTAAATTATAAATAAATATAATAATACACACAAAATAATGTAAACAAGTGTAAACAAGTAGTCAGTTGCGTCTCCTTTACAGTACTGTACCAGGGGGGAGAAGCCGTAAGTACTAAGATAAAAAAAAGAGGAAATAGTTCGTTAGGTGGGGGCTAGAAATATTAATATTCTAGTCCAGGCAAGAGATCTTCTGTGTAAAGTCTAATAAGTCAGGTAACAATAAACTAAACTAGACTACTAGGAAACTAACTACTAGAAGTCCTAATCTGAAGGAAACAACTGTAACTATGAATACAACGTTGAACATAATTTTAGTGAACTTCACATCAGCATGGCCAAAAAGTAACGACATAAACGACCACGTGCTGGAACAAAACCTCAAATATACAGCAATCTAACTATTTCTTGTCTAGAATACAGATGAAAATCTATTTTAACCAACTAACCACTGAACGTACCCTCGACTGCCATCAGTCCGACCACGAACGTTACCTGTGGTCGCCATACCCATAGACCAGCCCATTGTGCAAAGCATTAGTCTTTTTAAGGTAAGCCTCCACAGGTTGGTCCGGAAGTCGAATAGGCATGAAACTTTGTCAGTCGGCCGTTTAAATACCCCGTGGGCTGATTTTTCCCCATCTTTCGTCTGACTATTAACTGCCAATGTCTCCTATTTGCCGGTTGGCATTTTCAAACCAGGATAAACCTTCAAAGACCTTTAATCTGTTGTACTGTAGTCTTCGTCGCTTCCACCCTATTACAGTACGTTGTAGAATCAATCCCAGCTTTTCGTGCGTGTGTGTGGCTTTTGTGATTTTTCTATGCACATTTTACGTTCATTGCTCGGTACCACTGATGAAACCAACGCAAGACAGTCTGCTGCCAAATCGCCTGCAGCTATGATCGTACGTGCCACTCTGACATTAGGAAACGTGTAAGTAACGCCTAAGCCACAGACGCCGTAGGAACAAATAATTTTACAGATTGTTTCTATGCATGGTAAATGGAGCTGCTTAACATCATAAAAGACCCTGACTGACTGACTGACTTTCTACCCCACCAGGACATCACACAAGCGATAAACACCCGATGACACAATGTGCCACCATGTGGATGACGATCACCGTGGAGAGGTCCCAGAAACCGCAAATTGGCCATATTTATAGCCTGGCTATATTGCGGCCCCTGGCAAGAGCCAGGGTGGGGCTTCAAATAACGAAAAATTTCATCCTAAAAAGTACGGGAAGTAATAGACTATAACTAAGAGACCCCAATTCAGTCCCCTTAAAAAATATAGATTTTGTGAGTGGGTTGTGTGTGTGTTTGCGTGTGTGTATAGGGGGTGGGGTGGGGAGGACCCCTCACGTAGGCGGAGGTTCCGGCGCTCCTCTGTAGGTTACAAAAGATATTATTCAATGAGTTTATACTAATATATATGTGCTTGCCCCTGCGCCACAGAAAAGTTGATAATTTGTGCTTAAGTGGTCAAAGGGACATAAGAAGATCTTACTGTACTGGGCAATTTAATAGTTAATGCCCTTGCTTCTATACCCCTGAAAACTGTCTACTTCTGCCTGAGTATATAGGGCCGCATGGCAAGTGATGTCGCCACGGACCACAGTTTAGGATGTTTAATTTTGCCCCCGACAGAAAAACTCCGTCACCTTACAGGTGCGCTTCCGCATGAGAGACCGACGTTGTAATCGCTTGACCATCCGCTCCTCAGCCCTATTAACAGAGCTCGTTTTTTTTTTTTTTTGGCCAGACTGCATTAGATTTTGACGTCATCATCATGTAGCAGGTTCTTTGCAGAACGTCGCTCTCATCACAGTCTGCCTGAAAGAAACTCGGTCTCTCGCCAGTTCTCCTGCCTCATATACTTTCATACTCAAGGAGTCACTTATATCCGGTGCCCATCTTCGTGTCGGTCGGCCCCTGCCCCTCCTTCCTGGTACCATGCCTGCTGCTATAGTTTTTTTCCAATCCGTTGTGGTGCTTGATATGACCAAAATATTTCAGCTTCCGAGAAAGGATGTTGTTTATTAGCCAATCTTTGTTGATGTTCAGATCTTTAAAGATGTCAATATTTCTCCTCTTCTTTGTCCAAGATATTCTGAGAATCTTTCTATAGCATCTCAGCTCAAAAGCCCCTATTCTCTTTCTTAAGGACTGAGAGATAGTCCACGACTCACATCCGTATGTAGCCACAGGGAAGATGCATGCTCTCAAAATTATAATTTTTTTTTATCTCCTTGCTGGTGCTTAACCATAGACTTTTAAGGCTGTTCAATCTTTGCATTGCCAAGGCCAAGATTTTGACGTACACTACTAATTCTTCACTGGCATTTCTTGTTACTTATTGTAAAACTTAATTTGTATCATGAAATGAAGGAATAATGTATATGCATGTTTACAATGTAATTTATGTTTCCGTACGAATGAGGATAATTGGACTACATCCATTGAGTATGTGTGTAAGTATGTAGGTATGTGTGTGTGAGGGGGGTAAAAAAGGGGGCGGGGGGGGGGGGGGCTTCTTCTTCTTCTTTTTCTTCTTCTTCTTCTTTGCGGTGGTTGGCATGTTAGTTTGCAGTTTACAGCTAGACTTATATCTGCACATTTTGGCCTAGCAAATTAGATTTCAGCAGTCAACTAATTGATCGCCTTTAACGATACTGTGTAACTGTATTTTTTAAACAAGTTCTTTCAATGACACCGGACTGCAAGGTATTTAAGTATTTTGTGCAGTCGTTTGAGATGTCCGAATTATTGCTTCTTAAAAGGTAAATAAAGTATCTGGGATTTATCATATTAGATTGTCACCCAGGATGCCAGTCTCTGAGTTTCAGACATGGTCAATTTGTTGGTGACATCCTCCATAAAAGAAATGGATACGCCGGTATGACAGACAGACAGACAGAGACAGACAAATGGGGACAGACAGACAGACAAAGATAGACAGATAGAGACAGACAGACAGGCATGCAGAGACAGACAGACACAAAGATAGACAGACAGTCAGACAGACAGAGACAGACCGACTGAGACAGACCAACAGACAGAGAGACAGAGAGACAGAGAGACAAACTGACAGACAGAGACAGATAGACAGACAGACAGAGAGAAAGACAGAGAACGACATACAGAGACAGGCAGATAGACAGACAGAGATTACCGTCTTTAATCAAAGACTCTTTCCCTGTGTGGATTCTGGGGCCTCATTGTGAGAGAAGAACAGACCCACTGTCCCGCTAACAAGCATGTCGTAAAAGGTGGCAAATGAAAGGTGTGTCGGTTGAAGTCGGAGTGCATCTGAATGTGAGGCGATGGACCAACAGCATGTACACAATTAAGCCAGACATGGAATACAGATGGAACGAGACCAAGGACCAGAAGTGGACGAACAACACGAACTTTCTGCCGGACTTACAACTGCTGAACGTAAAGAGGAAAGAGAGCAAAAACTTTATCTGCCAGGTCGACATACTTCAAACGGGTGGGAGGAGATATTCTGAGAAGTAATCGTGACCAGCATGTTTTTGGCTGCATCAACATTGAATACCACCAACCATATCAATGTTGAATACCACGACAATGTTGAATACCACGAAAATGTTGAATACCACGACAATGTTGAATACCACATTAATGTTGAATACCACATAAGTGTTGAATACCACGACAATGTTGAATACCACATCAATGTTGAATACCATGACAATGTTGAATACCAGATCAATGTTGAATACCACATCAATGTTGAATACCACGACAATGTTGAATACCACATTAATGTTGAATACCACATAAGTGTTGAATACCACGACAATATTGAATAGCACATCAATGTTGAATACCACATCAATGTTGAATACCACGACAATGTTGAATACTACATCAATGTTGAATACCATGACAATGTTGAATACCAGATCAATGTTGACTACCACATCAATGTGGAATATCACATCAATGTTCAGTATCAGATCAACAGCTAGAAAAACAAATGGCCCCTCCCCTATCTCACAATGATTCTCAGAAACAATTAGCAGCATTAATAACAACAAAACGAGTATGAAAAAAAAATATAAAAAGAATCATTAGCTGCAAAATGTTTTAATATTGAAATAGAACATTTTTAGAAACAGTTGAAATAAGCAAATTAAATGCAAGTTATTAGTCATCACCGCAGAATAATAATTAAAATATATAAAATAATAGTGGTGAATTAATGAATTAAATATATCAATAATAGCACGAGTAAAATTCAAGTAAATTTTAAAGTACAGTGTACAGGAATGAAATATTAATGCAGGCAAACATGTGGCCAGTTAGGATTCTTTAATCCACGAATGAATATCCAGAAAGGTTTGTGGTAAATGACTTGATAAAAGAATTTAGTGCTTTTGTGGCAGAAAAGTACAATGTCTGTTGATTAGACATGAAGTGTGTAGTGTAGTGGTCTTCAATCTTCTTCAGGTGGCGCCCCAGTTGAGTGTATGGCAAGACCCCCACCCATCCCTAACATAACAAAATGTGATTACAAAACAGGAGAAGAGACATAAATAACCAAAAGTATTAACAAGAACTTGAAGAAAAACATGCACATAAATCTAAGTGTCAACTAAAAAAAAAAAAAAAACTGCTAAAGTTGATAAACCGAATTATTACAACTGCACGTACTTTCACATCTGCTTGAGCCCCACCCCCCCTCCCTTCCCCACCCCTTTAAACTTCCTCACATCTTAATAAGAGGCGCCCCCGCCCGAAACTTTCTCACATTTTCATAGGTGGCGCCTCTCCCCCCCCCCCCCACCGCCAGGTTGAAGACCATTTGTGCAGTGTGAGGTTGTACCTAACAAAAATAAATCACAACAAAGAAATCATGTATTTCAGGTTTTTATCTACACGTGTTTAGAACTGCTATTGTTAAATAAACATGATTTCCAAACCACGGGATAACAAGTAATTTTGTAACGGCTTGACATTCCAATACGGCTGTTGTAGTCAGTTAAACAACAATTCTGAAATCTGTTCCTTTTAGCTCTGCATCTGTAAAGTTCTTCTTCTTTCGTTCGCTTGAAATAGATAACGCTTGAAATAGATAATCTATATCTACAATGTTGTCAGGGTGGACAGTTTGGTCCCATATGCCAGTATGTTGATCTAGCTTACCAGAATAATTAAAATTAGGTGCTGAGGAAACCAGCCAGGAGACTCACTGTACAAATTAGGATACTACGCACAGACGCTATAGGAAATATATCTATATCTGCAGATGGATCTGTAAAGTGTCTCTTTGAGTCAGTGGGGGTTTGGGGGTGGGGGGGGGGGGGAGTTAATCGTTCATGCAACAGTTGCAAAGAAGAATTAGAATTTTTTTTTTCAGTAAGCTGCATTTTCTTTACTTTCTGAGTACCAGAAGGTCATAGCCGATGCCCCAAATGATCTTGTCGTTTCTTTGCCTTTTGGCTAAGATCAAAGTGTAGTATCTCTTCGGGCCTCTTGGCTGAGTGCAGCTCTTCTGCACTGACCTGGCCAGAAAGACCGGGTTGGTTTACCACAAACCAAACTCACGGGGAAAACCCAAACGGCTGTCTGATGTATGGTCTGGTTTACCGACATAATATCCTTCGGGTAGTTGTTTTCTTGTCAAGTCTTGTGTTCTGTACTACTGTGTGTTTCATTATGTCATATCTCAATACAAAATGTACAAGCATAAAAATATGTTGACTGGTGCCTACGAGTAACTGCATTCATGCACGGTGCGTTGTTTGGTAATACAAGCCGGTGAACTGAAAAAGTTATGTTAATATGTACAATACTTTAAGGAGTATGTGTTGCACATTGTATTTTTCCTTGCTGTTTTACGGTATTAATAAACACAGAATAATGACTAGGTTTACATAAAACTTGAAAATGGGGAAAAATAACACACACACTACGTCACGTTATCGATCCGATAAGGAGGTAATGAGTAATTACATAGATTTACATTATGTACTACACTTAAAATGTAGTAATTAGCAGAGAGTAATGACTAGGTTTACTTCACAACTAAAACTTCCTAAAGACTGATTCGCTGACTACGTCACGCTATCGACCATAAGTAATAAATAGATTTACATTATGTACTACAATGTACTAATTAGCAGAGAGTAATGAAGAGGTTTACATCAGAACTGAAACTGGGGAAAAATAACACACAGACTACATAGTTATTGATCAGATAAGGATGTAATGAGTAATTATATAGATTTACATAATGTACTACGTTTAAAATGTACTAATTAGCAGAGATTAATGACTAGGTTTACATCACAGCTAAAACTACGAAAAGAATAACACATAGACTACATCACGTTATCGATCAGATAGGGAGTCCTGTAGACATTAGTGTACACATTCATGTAATAGCAATTTAACAACTCGTACAAAACGGGGACAGACTCAAAGTGCAGGGAAGAATCAAATGAGAGGTGTACATGTTCAGATTTACGTCAATTGCTAATGGTGAGGGGGGGGGGGGGCAAAAAGAAAAAAAGGGGTGGGTGCACATCATGTACTAACGCGGAAATTAACATACACAAGCAATACATCATGTGCTAATGAGGAAATATCACATCAACACTACTACATCAAGTGAATACTCAGAAAGATAACACTACGTATAATATGGCTTCAAATTGAAACCATAAAAGTGTGATAGACATTACAGTAACCACAATATTGTTGTTAAGGATGTCAAGAGCATTAAGCACATGACATCATTGTGCAGACGAACACGGTGACGTCATAGTGACAGTTTAAAGATGGCCACCTCATTTGTTAACATGCACTAAAGAAGAACAGTGTCCTATTAACCACTTTTAAAAAATTTTGTCAATGAAGTTGTGAAACCAACAGAGTACCATACACAGTGCCATACACAGTACCAAACACAGTACCATACACAGTACCATACACAGTACCATACACAGTACCATACACAGTACCATACACAGTACCATACACAGAGTATATCCGGTGTTAATTGAGAGTAAGTAATTTCTAGATTTACTTCAAGTACAACCTGTGAGATGAAATGTTTAAGAAATTGGGGGGGGGGGGGCGCGGGGCAGAGACAGAGTCACCAGTGAAGAACTAAGCATAATGGTAGGCACATTACCGATGAATGATTTTATGGAACTGCAAGGAATCAAATGGTTTGGCCTCTTGGCCAGAATGGAGCCAATTCAGCCTGCAGCTAGGGCTTACTGCGCGAGAGAGGCAGCCAAGGTAAGAGGTCGACAGGAAAGAAATGGGTGGAGGGAGTAAAAGAGACATCGCAGAAACGTAATGTGATAATAACTTAAGCTAGACAACTAGCAAAACACAGGAAACTAGATCTAACTCCTCTCCGCGACGTTCTTGCAGCATAAGCAGTAGAGTAAAAAGTGAAAGAAAAAAGTAAACCGAGGTAGGATAATTATTAGTTGTAAACTGACTTGGAGAAGAGGAAAGCACACATATTTACATTTAGAAAATGTTAGAAGAAATACAAATATTAGTAATAGAAACGTTGCTCTCCCCAAGGACCGCCCATAAACACACTAGCTCACTTCCGATTAGTCGACCTTCAGCCTAGCTCACTTCTGATTGGTCGACCTTGAGCCACCCGACTTTGGCCCAAGGTGACAGGGGGTGTTTTCCTATGCCGTTGATATCGCGCCTTCTATATTTCAACATTCGCGCGCCTTTAACACTATAAAAACATCGACAAACTGGGTCTGACACACAACCGGTTTAGAGAGTGATTAAACCTTTGCCACAAGACATCACAGAAAGCAAACAACAGAGCGGCATCTTCATAACTTCCAGCAGGTTAGACCAGTCCAAAAAAGTTATCAATGGAACGTGACCTACATTGAATAGGGAGACTAACGTTTGTTTGACCCAAATATTTACTTCTGGTATGGCGTAATGTTGTTATTGAAATGTGCCATATTTTATTTAGCCGTCAATTCTAATCTATATCCTAAATTTCAATGTTCATGTACAATCCAACTTCATCTGTCCTAACAGGCAATAAAAACTAACAACATTGTTGAAATGAGTTGAGTTGAGTCCAGAACCGACATCTCAGAACTCGGGGCATTCCCGTAAGCACTCTGTCCCATCTTCAACAGCCAACGCAGAGTTCCAATAACAATGGTACCAGTAGCAGTCTGATATATGTCCGTCTCGCCTTTCTTCTGAGCGTCAAGTGTCGGTCGGATCCCCTCGTCACTTCTCGCTGCATCACTCTCACCAGACTCTGTGATAATCCATTTGCTGATCCAGATTGTGCACATGCTTCCATAATGCCTTAACCCAGAGGCTCTCAACTTGCGGGTCACGATCCCCTTTTTTGTGGTTGAACGACCCTTTCCAATGGTAGCCTAAGTCCGTCGGAAGACACATACTCAATGCAATTATGAACAAAAATAAATGGTTTCGAGTCGCCACAACATGAGGGAACTGTATTAAAGTGTTGCGGCATAAGGAAATTTGAGAGCCACTTCCTTAACCAGTCTGTATTAACATGCAACACTGATGGAAATCAAGTTAAGCAGAGGATAACGTTGTCAAGTAGTTGTATCAGTATAAGCGTGATTTCATTTCTGAAGGTTCACTCAAATATTACATTGTCGTAACTGTATATCTGTGTATTCTTGACTTCACTCAACTCAACTCAGCTGTGTATCTGTGTATTCGCGACTCAACTCAACTCAACTCAGCTGTGTATCTGTGTATTCGTGACTCAACTCAACTCAACACAGCTGTGTATCTGTGTATTCGTGACTCAGCTCAACTCAACTCAGCTGTGTATCTGTGTATTCTTGACTTCTCTCAACTCAGCTCAGCTGTGTATCTGTGTATTCTTGACTTCTCTCAACTCAACTCAGCTGTGTATCTGTGTATTCTTGACTTCTCTCAACTCAGCTCAGCTGTGTATCTGTGTATTCGTGACTCAACTCAACTCAACTCAGCTGTGCATCTAATGACATGTCGTTAGTCGAGTTTTAAACATTTCAGCGTTGAATGTCGAATTAAGAACCAAAACACAGACCGTATGTGATTACAAATGATCGCGTGGGCAACTGCTGATCTGTTGGCGACAAGTTCTGCTACCATCAATGATGAATTGCATTTCTAATGTTGGACTGTTTGTGTTAGCACTTCGGATGGCTACCGTATGCTTTAATGCGAGTGTATGCTAGATATGCTGAGACAGCAGTCTGTCAATCTTTCCACAAGGGACTGTGATAAACATTCTGCGTGTTTTTCGTTGGTACAGGAGCGTTTGCTATGAAGCTGAAACTAAGACTATCAGACTAGACTAGGGAAACTCTCAAAAGTGCTCCGTCACCATCTCCAGCAGCAAACGAAGAGTTCCAGTTTCAATGGCACCGGTAACTGTCTGATTATACATCCGTCTCGCCTTTTCTTGAGTGTGAGCGTCAGCCATATCCCTTGGTAACTCCCCCAAACGCCATTCTCTTCAGACAGTAATGATCTATTTGTGACACCGCACTGTTCACTCGCTCCCATGCAGGATGCAGTCATGGAGGGTGAGTACAGAAGGACAAGAAATTTATTCTGAATTAATGTATTGTTATAAATGTATGTAGATCGAATACTTTCTGGGCCATAAAGGTTGCATGTTACCATAATACAATAATGAATTCATTAATATAAGACACACGTTGTATATATCGAAATCAGTAAACATAAAAAAAAAAATTTCAAATGGTTACAAAAACCGCAGTTAAAATACAAAAACCGAACATGACTTGAAGTGGTTGCTGATGTTTTTAGGGTTTGCAGCGGAAGTCTTCATTCAAATGGATAATGTATATGAAGCCATACTGTAAAGCAGAACATGGGAGACTAAAAGGGATAAGAAAAATTCATTCGCAATAAAAAGCATGTCATGTTAGGGATGGAAGAAATGTGCATAGAGCTTTTGTCATTCAGAATAAGGATGAGTTTCTCAATCACTTGACACATTTCACACATAAAGACTAGTCATCATCAGGTGCCATGCCAGTAAGGACAGGCTGTCAAGTTATGCCATCCCACACGATTACCAAAATCACAGATTAGGTCCGTATTCTTGTCTCGCCTCCCCCCTTCCCCCAAAATACATATGGCCAAGCCATTCAGGTGTCTATCTCTTTGCATTCGGCGTGCTCCCTTGCCATCAGTTGCCAATCGTTAGCAAGGTCTCGAGCACATGTGTGTGTGTGTGTGTGTCTGGGTGTGTGGAGATGTGTGTGTGAGTGTGTGGGTGTATGTATGTGTGGATGCGTGTGTGTGTGAATGTGTGTGTGTATGTGTCTGTGTGTGTATGTATGTATGTGTGTGTGTAGGTGTGTATGTGTGTATGTGTGTGTGCGTGTGTGTATATGTATGTGATTGTGTGGGTGTGTGTGTTTGTGTGCGTGCGTGTGTGTGTTTGTGTGTATGTGTGTGTATGTGCGTGTGTGTGTGTACGTGTGTGTATGTATGTGATTGTGTGGGTGTGTGTGTGGGTGCCTGTGTGGGTGTGTGTGTGTGGGTGTGTGTATGTATGTTTTTATGTATGTACATGGTTTTATATTTAAAGTTGTTAAACCTCTTGGTTTTCTGTGGCAGTTCAAATGTTTGTGAAATAATTGATCGTTTCTAAAACAAAAATACTCTGAGAATGTCCGGATTCTGTCCTAATTAATTTAAGATTAATTGTATTCAGGTTTCAAGCTTACGTCAGTTTTTATTTATCTGAACTGTTCCCCAGTATGGATTCTAGGACAGTAGTTAGGCGGTTCGGGGAAAAGGGGAAAGGGTTTCGAAAAACAACAACTGATCAGCTACCAAGAGCCGTCTTAACAAGATTATGGGCCCGTGGACAATCTAGGGGCTGAGGCCCCTACTACAAACACTCACAGAAATGAAGTTTCTAGTTACGGCAAGTCGGCTGACATATAAAGACTAGCATAAGGCGCCTATGCTGGTGGGGCTCCCCGGCAAGTTTCCATGCGATATTAAGACAGTACTAGCACTGTCCTCATGGCTAGACTGTCAGAGAAGGGGACTAATTAGGGGTTTACTGTAATCTAATTTGTTGTGCTGAACGTCATACGTAACACAGCCTAGCTGTAAAGTACAGCACAATGTGCTAACCTTTCTTTCAAACTGGACACAAACCAAGGACTCGTATATCCTGAATTGTTGAACGCTCACTCTATATACAGCCTCTTGGAGCAGTTAAAAAAATGATATATGTAATTAACGTTTACAGTTCATCAATAAATATCAACAGCAGATGGGTGCTTCAATCACTCAATAGACGGTGTACAATAATGCTCTTATAACAGCATAGGAAAAAGTTTCAGAAATGTAAAATACACGTAGACATACATGTATTTGTGCAGTCAGTGACATAGCACAATTTGCTAAAAAAAAAAAAAAAAACATATCGGCAAAATGTATTTACAAAATTTGTTGAAAACAAAAACGGTAAATGTTTGACTAGATATCAGTTACCTAAAATGTACAGAAGTAAATTGAATATAAGTTATGGTGTAAATTTAATAAAAGTAAAGCAAAGGCTATTTAGATGGAAAACAAATATAACAGGTATTAAAGCGGAATGGAAAAAAACATGCTTTTTTATGACCTAAAAACTGATTTAACCTACTGACCCTAGCACGGATGTTAGGCCACTATATAAATAATTGAACAAATGCTTTTTACATGTGTACCTTTGTCATTGCAGTCTAGGATTATGTTGTTGTTATTTAAACTGGCTTTCTGACATGACAACTGCTTTTGACACAACAAATTATCATCATCATAGTCATCATTATCATCATCATCTTCATTCTTCTTCTTCTTCTTCTTCTTTTTCTTCTTCTTCTTCTTCTTCTTCTTCTTCTTCTTCTTCTTCTTCTTCTTCTTCTTCTTTTTCTTCTTCTTTTTCTTTTTCTTCTTCTTCTTCTTCTTCTTCTTCTTCTTCTTCTGCTTCTTCTTCTTCTTCTTCTTCTTCTTCTTCTTCTTCTTCTTCTTCTTCTTCTTCTTCTTCTTCTTCTTCTTCTTCTTCTTCTTCTTCTGCTTCTTCTTCTTCTTCTTCTTCTTCTTCTTCTTCTGCTTCTGCTTCTGCTTCTTCTTCTTCTTCTTCTTCTTCTTCTTCTTCTTCTTCTTCTTCTTCTTCTTCTTCTTCTTCTTCTTCTTCTTCTTCGAAAGGCATATGTTTAAATTAAAGGAACTATTTACCCAATCTAATAGAATTCTATGCTACACACTCGATTAGATAGGGTGCAATATGCTGAGCAACAAATTCGTGGCTTCTTTGTTCAAGAAGTATTATAACATTTGGAATTGAAGAAAACATTCTAGAATAAGAGCATCAGACAATAACACCCACGTAAAGTCAGAACTCCTGCTTGAATTATCTCCTGATAGGGAAAAGTAAAAACAAAACATGCACAGTCAGAACAACAATCAACGCGGGCACTACACATGACAAGATCTGATGTAAAAGTAAGCAGTCGAACTATGAAAAAAGAAACACCAAGTATGAAGAATAAAGACATGCACAAGTAACAACAGGGTGGAGGACGAGCGGTCTGAATCGGGTGGAATCATTAAGCCCAGAAATGGCGCAAATACTCCAATTTAGTCACGAAAGTGACGCAGATAACCCAGACCACAAATATAGGGGAAGACTGTTAGCAGCCTCGGCTAGCTAGCAGCAGTCTGAAAGTGGTCAACCTTTTAATTTTTTTTCTCAAAAAGACTAGGACAAGGAGAAAATGGATTGATGACTTTAAGGGTCTTCTACAACGACACGCAATGGCCATAGCCATTGCCACCCGTCTAGCAATGACCATAGCCATTGCCACCCGTCTAGCAATGACCATAGCCATTGCCACCCGTCTAGCAATGTATCGCAGCTATTACTGACCACGACAATTAAGGACAGAAGTGGACATTGATGATGATGACGGTCCTCTGCCCGGATGAGAAAGGAGAAGGTTTGGTATGAGCCCAGCACCAGCACCCTGTAACAAAATTATTTGCTACAGAAACTTGCAGAATGGAAACCTAAGGCGAACGTTGACGAGAGAGGCCAAAGCTGCAGGACTGGATTCCATCCACGATATCAAAGTGATTGCACAGGACATAAAAGAAGGGAGAAATAGGTTGCGAGCCCTAGGTGACATATAATGGCACAACAGGAGAATGAATGAATGTTACATTTCATGGGCGACAAGAGAATCAGATAGACCACAAGAAGCCTATGTGAGGGACCATGAAGTTACTAGACATAGAATTAGTGGCACATGACAGATAATTTTCATTGTGGAAATAACACATGATAACGATCAGTATTTGCCACTCTTTCTGCTGCTCCTTGGGACCCAGGCCTGTTAGAGAAGCACATAATCTTCTTAATTTATTGGCATTAAAATATTGTCTTTCATTCATTAATTCCTCCCCACTTTTTTGTTTAGCTGCTTCTGGTCCGCTATCTGTAACCATCATGACACCACACTTACCAGAT
>CAJHNH020000466.1:0-5000 GCA_905116865.2 Candidula unifasciata
GAACCTGTCATCTTGGCACAAGGTTACGGGGGTGTTCCGCGATGCCGTTGACATTGCGTGTTGTATATTTCAGAACGCCAGTGCTTTTAACGCTTCAAAAACATGGAGCAACTGGCCCTAACACCCCCCCCCCCTCTCCCACCCCACTCCTCCAGAGAGTGCTGCAACCTATGTCACAGGCATTCTCTTTCTCGGAATGAAAACGTAAACGCAAGACAACACAGAAAGCAAACAACAGAGCGGGACACACCGATAACCTTAAGGAAAGTCGACCAGCCCAAAAAACGTGTGAATGAAAGGTGACCTACACTATTTGGGGAGACTAACGTCGAACTAAACAGAAAAGCCACATTTTCCCAGATTTACGGTATCTATCATGGAATCAAGGCCGAAGGGTTGCGATATATATAGTACCGAGCCATAGGGTTAACAACTCATGGTTTCTGGGTACTTCAAATTTTTCTTTTTCTTTAGGTGCACGTCCTATTCCTTCGATTTCTAAAGATATAATAAGTGAAAGTAAAATTTAAGTACGAGACTACGAGACAGTGAACCAACACTTACATTTTGCGCAATTAATATTTGTGGTATTGCAAATAAAGAAGATCAGACTTCCAAGTTATACAAACACGAGTGATCGATGTTTGTGGAGGGGGCACCAAAAACGAGCGCGACACCAGACTTGCATCACTATAAACCTTGAGTCACCCATTTACAGCAAAGACAAAAATCATACAGCATTGCCCGCCTTTTGAGGGTTAAGAATTTACACCTTCACCGGCCAGGCGAGTAGTTAAAAGTAAGGTCACCAATCGATATTTACACGAGCATAACACCCAAATAAAACCACAGACTGTTTAGCCATTAGTGTACTAAAATTGCTTCAATTCAAAGAAGTATTTTTAAAAAAAAACAGAAATAGAAGATTAACCAGGAAATAAAAATTAACAAGTGACCTACGTTTCAAAAACGCCTATTTTGAGGCCTTAGATCCCCGAATAGTGGACATTAACGGTCACATTTGCAACCTTAGGTAGTAGACGGGAGAGAGTTATAAGAAAAAAAAATCAAGTGGGTTTGGTTCTGTGATTGATGTTTAATATGTTTCTATCCGCTCAAAGAAATTCTTGGTCCACCCTCATCATGTACATCTTTACACCCACCTCTGAATTTCATGTACCAACAGAACTGTCACTCATAATGTTACCACCGTACACAAAACACAACCGACACGGAATCTTGGCGCAATTTTTACCTTCTGCTTGAAGAAAACGAACGAATCACACCACGAAATTTCAGCTGGTGGGAAAGGTAACAATACTGTCCATATTTATTTGTTCATGATTCTTAAACCACTGAAAAAAAAAATGCTACTGTAAATTGACGTGTAGTGAGCTGAAAGATTACTGAATGAAGCAAGCAATGAACAGTGTTGCTATAAACAGTGTCTCTCTTTACCAGCCAGTCGGAGGTTGATTTTGGAACAGTCCTCGTAGATCATCACAGTCTGAAAAGAATTTTGCAGTTGAGAGGGACCAGGGGATATGTCCGAAACTCAACACTCAGAGGAGAGACAAGACGGAAATATAATCAGACTGTTAGTGGTACCAGATCTGCACTGGCTGCTGGAGATTCTGATGGAGCTCCAAATCTTGTGATGCAGGTCTTTAACTCAACTCAACCAACTTGCATTAGACAATGCGTGAAAAATATACCAGCTGGCGAGGAAATCTACATCCCTGGTCTCAAGTAAAGTAAGACAAGGACCCTTTTCCACGCCTTCAGGCTTACTGGGCATATAGGGCTAGACCTATATTTTACAGAACAATCGGCACTTGGTTGGTGATGTCGTCAACATCACGCAGGCCGCTTTCACTTCCAGGACTGCACCTGGTAGCCAAGGCTGTGTCCACCTGGGAGCCAAGGTCATTTTTCAAGAAAGCCCGGTTCCGACAGGACCCGAACCCACGACCTTCCTACCCGCAGGCGAGGGTCTAGACGCTACACCACGGCGACTCCCTCCTGGTCTCAAGGTGAAGACAAACATGCACACCCTACCTACCGATAAAAGTGTTATTTCAGGACTATTGTGATACACCCATGATTGAACAGAGTGGACCACTGAAATACCGGAAACTGAAAAATTCGATAAAGCAGGCGAACAGAAGGGCCCGTTCCAGAGATGTCTTCCTGTCCTGATTCTGCCAGGTATTCCGGGAGTAGAGAAAAGCAGAAGAAGAAGAAGCGAAGAAGATTCGGTGCTTTATTAATATCCTACCCCAATCACAGGAAAATTACAGGTCACGGGACAATCTAATATTTCAGGGGGTGGTAGATAGAATTAACGCAGTCGTGAAACCAAGGCTGCATGATTTCGTAGGACCTAGGCTGCATTCTCTCGTGGGAAGTAGGTGGGTTGGGGTTAGTGCCAGTTCTAGATGTTTTGGGGTCGTAAAAAGCATCAGAAAACCGGAAAATCTACTAGTTTAACTACCCTCTAAAATGTTGGACTGTCCTGTGACGTCATCTGGGGTAAGATATTAATAAAGAACTTAAGATTAAACGAGAATAACATAACAGTTCACATACTGTTTCGGGATACAGAGGTGCTGAACCACACTTGCGGTGTACCAGGGGTAAGACTCGTACTAGACAAAACCTATCTACGCCTCGCCACGGTCATCCAGGAAACAGGTTCCCAACAGTGTGTCTCCACAAAGTAGACAGGATCCACGATTCTTTCGAAGTCGGAGTGAATCTGCCTGGGACGCGAGGCTGTATGCTGGCGGAAAGTTCTGGTTATTTGTCCACTTATAATGAAGACGTTTAACGCCACCAGGACATAATACCGAGCGCTAAAAACCCAGTGACTCAAAGTGCCACCATTCGGATGATGATCACCCAGGGAAAGGTTACAGAAACCCCGTTCAACCGATAGGTTTTTTTTTAAGAACCCACAGCCAGGGTGCGGCTTTAAGACAACAATAATTGCATCCGACATTGGGATGCAGGCACACAGGCTGTAAGTTTTGTTTGTTCGTCCACTTGTGAACACTGATTTTGTTCCTTAATTTATAACGTACCCCAAACACGAAATTCCCGTGGGAAATCCACAGCTGACCTGACAGTCCATTATTTCAAGGGGTGCAAGTGTGCTGTTGTTTGGTGCTTTTTTGAGTGTTCATCTAGTGTCTTCTAACCCTAACCCTAACCCTAAAACTAAACCTAACCCTAACCCTAAATGTGTCTGTAGAGAAATCGCGAGAAACTACAACCTGAACAACGTAGAATTTCTTGGGAATGTCTCCCGTGACGTAGTCGTGACGTCAGGGGTAAGTTATAAATTAAGTACCCTGTTCCAGGACTTGAGCTTTGCGTTCACATTCTTTTGACATATTCGGCTTATTTGGATGCAAACTGTTGGTTCCTCACCTCTCAGGCAGCTGCACTCTGATTTCGAAGAAAAAATATGCGGGATGATGACGCTACCTCAGAGTGACACTTGTAAACAATACCCACCAGGGGCGCTGCCATTGAGGGTGGGGGCAGCTTAGCCCATTGCATATTTTGGGCGTTGAGCTCTCCCCTTACAATTTGTTTTTCATAAGCCCCCTTTCACCAACCACTGCAACTAAATTACCATTTAGCTTCTGTGTTCCCATTTTATATGGGAGCGGGGACATAATGCCCTTAAAGAAGCATGTCGTAATAGTGCACTAATAAGGGGTTTGCTGTAATCTGGATCAAATGTCGCAGCCTGATTGTAAATCCCAATATAGTGTGCTAACCGGACCTTTAAACAGGAACGCAGCAGAGGACGGAATTAGACACTACAAACCTTTTCTTTAACTTTTTCTATATTAACTTTGAACACATTGAATTAACGTGTCTGTCATACTGTTGTATCTTTCCATTCCTCCGTGTGTGACTTGCTGTCTGCCTATTCACCTCGGGAGTTATGGGGGTAATAATATTGATTCGTGTCCGGAATATTATCAGCACGGCTTCACCCCACCTGCCAACTGTGATTTTACACATGTGAGAAACAAAAGGTATTTGATATCAGGTGACATTGACAGATCAGTTCACTGCTCTCTCTCTCTCTCTCTCTCTCTCTCTCTCTCTCTCTCTCTCTCTCTCTCTCTCTCTCTCTCTCTCTCTCTCTATATATATATATATATATATATATATATATATATATATATATATATGTATATATATATAGATGTGTGTGTGTGTGTGTGAAGGACGCCAAATCTTCAGGGTTCAGACATCTTAAACACCTCCGCTCATGGGTTTGGTGAGGTTGGGGGGGGGGGGGGGTTGAGGCCATGTAACCACGTACGAAGTTCTCCTTTCAAGTATTTCTTTATATATTTCTTTTTATTTAAAAAAAAAAAATTATAATATTTATTTGCTTTTCAGCACATAATAATATTTATTATTGCCTACTTAAATACGACTAAAGCCCCTTGAAGCCTCCACCCGAAGAGAATTATAAGGGGGGAGTGAGCGGGTAAAAGGAGGGTGAAGTGGAACTACTCAGTGTGTGTACCCCCTTCCCATGATTTATTGTGGCCACGCCCCTTATGGAGGGATGAATTAGACCCTCCAAGCTTGTACCGACGTCCTCTGTTCAAGTATTTGTTTATATTTCATCACTTCACAACATTTCAAACATATTTATTTGCTCTTCAACAGTGACAATAATTATTATTAATGCTCACTCAAATAAGACTTAGGCCCCATTTAGTCCACGTCGCCAGAAAATGAGACAGGTTTGAGGTCCTTGAGTAATTTCTATGTGGCGGAGGGCCGAATATGTGTGTGTGGCGCGCGAGTGCGTATGTGTTTTTTTTTAAATACCGCTAACGTCATCGATATTCACAAACGTATTCAACTCCGTTTGAGGACGAATTTTTCTGTTGCCGGGGAGCCTGAGGTGACCCAATCTATGGGTGTCTCGTGGTTTCTGGGATCTCTCCACGTGTGTTCCTCAT
>CAJHNH020000466.1:10000-25000 GCA_905116865.2 Candidula unifasciata
GATGGCACATACTGGAGTTTCGGGTGGCTACATGTGTGTGTCATCGCCTGCAGAGTTCGCCAATGAAATGTAAATATACGCTTCTTTTCACACTCTATTTTTTTTTAAAACTCCGACGGAAAGTTCTGGTTGCTCATCCACTCCTGGCTTTTGGTCTTATTCAAGAAGTTGAGTTTGCGTGCACGTTCGTTCTACAGATTTGGCTTATTTGTGTGCACGCTGCCCCCACCCCCCTCCCCTTTCCACCTTCAGGCAGATGCACTCTGACTTCGAAGAGAACATTCCTAATTAGTCGCCTTTAAGGACATGCTTATTCGAGGGCTCATTCGAGGGCATTATTAGGGGGCATTATTAGAGAGGCTTACTAGAGGGCTTGTTGGCTTTTTATAGGGTTTATTAGAGGGCTCTATTAAAGGGCTTATTAGAGAGAGCTTTTTAGTGATATAAATATATATATATATATATATATATATATATATATATATAGAGAGAGAGAGAGAGAGAGAGAGACAGACAGACAGACAGACAGACAGACAGACAGACAGACAGACAGACAGACAGACAGACAGACAGACAGACAGACAGACAGACAGACAGACAGACAGATTATTAGAAAGAGCTTTTTAAATAGCGAGCTTATTAGATGACCGATTTCACTGTCACGACATCAACATGGCTGCTTCGGTTATTAGTCAGTTAAGGGTTTTTGTGTATTAGTGTAGTTTTGTTTGATGAATGTACTTGCTGATAAAGGCTGTGTAGCCGCAACGTTCACTTTCCGTTCGTGTTTGTTATAATATGAAGCTCACTGATCTGCTTTTGGATCGGTTTTATATCCTTCAATGAAATCTTTAGAGGGCAGGGGGACTATTCTCAGGGGCGCTGGAACCCACCGATGGGGGTGGGGGGTCACTCAGTCGAAATCTGAGGCATTCATTCTCATCTCTGCATTGGACTTCATGCTATCTCTCAACCTCTGTAGTGCTTTAATATAACTGCTTTAGGCTGTTGGGTTGGGTTTCTTGGGTTTCTGGGATTTGCTCCTGTGTGGTTCTCATCCTTAAGTTGTTAAACATACAGATAGCAATGGGGGAGGAGAACAGCGTCACTCACTCACTCACTCACTCACTCACTCACTCACTCACTCACTCACTCACTCACTCACTCACTCACTCACTCACTCACTCACTCACTCACTCACTCACTCACTCACTCACTCACTACCTCACTCACGTTATGCAACAACAATAAATATTCTTCTTCTTCGCGTTCACCAGCTGTACACTCTGGCGTAAAGTTCTGGTTGTTCGTCCACTTCTGGACTGCAGTCCTGCTCCGGAACCTAAGTGTTGCGTGTGCATCAGTTTTACAGATCTGATTCAATTGTATGTAGACTGCCTCTCAGGCAGACGTAACCAATCAGTCACAAAGATATCGAAGGCACAGAAAGGTAGCTGGATAATTGTCGAGAAACCGCAGTGTAATTGCTATGAAAATTCACGGTAAAGTGAGGTCACTGTGAACGATCGATCGGGTTGTCCACTCTGGGAGGCTATCTGAAGGTTTACCAGCCTGAGGTAAAAAAAAATTAAACATATCAAACTGGATGCCAGACTAACAGAGCAGATCCCGAATACCCCGATCAATCTCGAAAAAGTTATAATTATGGCACCTGAAACGGTTACACCAGCCAGGTTTAATCTGAAATTCTGTGCATGTAGAGACAATCCATATCGACACATCAGCGTCTTGTAATGCTTTGAGCGGATTCCAGGAATTGTCGAAGCACTCAGACAGAGCGAGAAACTCTGATATGTGAAATTCTAAGAAATCGCTCAGGCATTCAGTTTCAGGAAGGGAACATGACATAGTGTATAAAATGTGTATTCACTTTAGTTATGTGTCAATAATTCTGGAGCTAGTCGCATTCTTTCTTCTTTTTGTTTCATAATCTTTAATTTCGGTAATTTTTTTCAAATGTATTTCCTGGAGCGGTCGTTTTTGACTCTGCAGAGCGCCTGTTGGAAACCGCTGGTAAATATGTTAGGTTCGGTCTTGGAAGACTTAGATGCTAAAGGACCCACTCGAAGGAAGGAGGGCGCTAAAGTCTCTAAAGACATCCTCTATTGTGAGTTACATATGGGGTAGAAGGTAGGAAGGTAGTTGTACCCCACCAGAACATCATACAAGCGATAAACACCCGGTGACACAAAGTGCAACCATGCGGATGAGGATCACCCGTGGAGAGGTCCCAGAAACCTCTTTCAGCCGTTTCGGCCATTTTTATGGCTAGGCCAGATTTATGGCCTGGCTATATTCAGGGCCCCCGACAAAAGCCAGGGTGAGGCTTTAAAAGAACAAAAAAATTGCATCCCGTGAGATGACGACTTCAATAGTTCAGATGGGGTAGAAGGAATCGAAATCGGCCCCAACTATGATATAAAGATGAGAGCAAGCAAGACATGAATGATACAGGTGGTACTAATTCGTAGGAACAGAACGCCATGCAGAGTGTTGCACGGAAAGGACAAATCTGGAAATATGGATAAAAAGGAAAACACACGCAGATAGTTTAAGAGCTGAGCGTCTAAGAAAGCACGTGAAAAAATGCGATGGCAACAATGGTTCTCAAATCTGTGGAAGAGTGGGTCTTGCTTGTCACACTTGTCATTGCTATGAGCGATGATTCCATTGCCGCCCTGTAGCACAGCTGTTCTCAACCTACCGGTCGCGACCCATTTTTGTGTGGACCCTATTTTTTTTTTAAGTCGAACGACCGTTTCGCATCGGTTGCCTAAGACCGTCAGAAAACACACATTCATTGAAGTTAAAACGAAAAAAAAAATTGTTTGTTGGTGGCCACAACATGAGGAAACTATCAAAGCGTCGCGGCACTAGGAAGGTTGACAGTCACTGTTGTAGCACTATATAACACTATAGTCCGGAAATAGGAAAAGTGCTAACCATAACAGAGTAAGGCTGTGGTGACAAGTTATGGAGATTGATTACTGTTTATTGTTTCAAGCCAGTTCTGGAATCGACACTAGCAAGACATATCTAAATGTAGAACTGCGACGTGGATTTATTCTAAGTTTGCAAATAATTAAGACAGCGAGTAAAGGGACTGATCTGCTAACCTTTTATTCTTCTCAACGTCCATGCCGTTTGGCGTTAGTAGTCATATCTTTCCACAACTTTCTGTCTCGTGTACTTTAATCAACTCTGACACAGGTGATCCTCCATGCCTTGATTTCAAATTGTCCAGTATCTTGTCTCTTGGTCTCCCTCTGCCTCTCCTCCCATCCAACTTTCCTACTGTCACGAAGTACTCCAGTTTTCTCCTGTTCATGACATGACCAACGAATGTAGATTTTCTTTTTCTGATGTGGGCAATCAATCAGTTCTCTTCGCGAGTCAGTTTCTTTCAAGAAATATGCAATGCTTACCTTAGGCACACATAATGAATATGACTTGTCCACTACTACAGTATTAACGCCAAGAATACCTGCATGTTTAACATTCTTGATCGACATTTCAATGCAAGTTCTCTCTAAATTATTTGTTTAATCTCGTAAAGTAAAGTAAAGATCCCCTTTCACGCCTTTAGGCGCATCGGGCATCGGGGAGGAGCAACCCATATTTTTAATGACCAATCGGCACTGGGTGGGTAATGTGGTCAGCAGTACGCCGGCCATCTTTACTTTCCTAGGACATTCATCCTGGTACCCATTTGAGGCTGGGTCGACCACGATAAAAATCGACACAGCCAGCAGTGGGTTTCGACCGCGGTACATTGGAATTACGAGTCAGACGCGCAACGTCTGAGCCACGGACGCCGCGCTGTTTAATCTTACACTGCTCATTGAATATATCATTTCTGAAGCTACACATTAAACGCTACGTATTTCATTGTAGTTTTTGTCAAGTGCCTTCTTTAGTATGTCTGTATGTACACATTCATTATCCGTGTCTATATTCTCTAAAGTGGTTCTCTCTTCACGCTGTTTGTCTTTCTCCAAACGTGTCTGCATGTAACAGCCTGTCCTTTTGTAAAGGCGAATCTAATTTACATATCTCCGACCGCAGCCAACATTAGGAGAAAGCTATTTTTGTCACTTGCGTTCTCTAGGTTGATTCAATATAAACAAATCCAGGGTCAATATAATTAGTGTGCACTGGGGGGGGGGGGGGGGGGAAGGGGGGGGGGGGGAGCACATCTTCTGAGAACTTAGATTTGCACGTTACTCTTAAATTTACACGTCACTCTGGGTTTTACACATTGCTCTAGGATTTGCATGTTACTCTTGGATTTACATGTCACTCTGGGATTTACACGTATTTATCTGGGTAAAGATTCGACATGACAGTAGTCAGGACAAGCCTATATTTCCCCTCGTCTCCTTTCTCAACAGCCAATGAAGAATCGCCATACTGATGATAGCCGTTGTTATCTGGCTAACTACTCGTCCTGCCTGACTTCCGCTTCTCGAATGGCGCAAAGAAAGTACTGAGCACAGAGCACGAGCCTCCGTTGCTCCTGGGTATTCCTACTACCTTGAATATACCGTTATTCCGTCTAACAAATAAATAAGTAAATGACTTTTTTTCCCCACCTTACGGTGTTTTTTATATGGAAGCAGCCAGTTGCATATTAGTGATAACAACTTTACTTCTCAGATAATGTCCTGTACCAGATCTAGGCTCTGCCAACATGGGATCGTTAGTGGAGAGAAGACGCTGATACAAAGAAAACATTGAATAGGAGACTAGTGGTGGGGTCTTAGCCACCTTAAAATGTTCGTGGCTGTCATGAATAAAGACGTAAAAAAACAACAACCAGCCTTGGTCCTCGTGTGGTTTCCGGGGTCCCACTGGGGGGGGGGGGGAGTGAGGGACAAGAATACACCCACTGCCTGCCCAACAAGTATGTCGTAAGAGTCGACTAATTGGGGGAGAAGGCTTCCTTTAAAGTCGGAGTGCATCTGCCTGAGAGGCAAGGAACCAAAAAGCAAAACCTGTAAAACGGATGCACACTCAAAACTCAGGTCCTGGAACAAAGTCGAAGTTCCGAAATGCACGAACAACCAAGTCTTTCCGCCGAGGTTTACTGACGTTGAACGCAAACAACAAACTACAAGAAGACAGTCTAGAAATAATGTTCATTAAAGGAGGCGGGGAAAGGGGTGGGGGGGGGGGGTGGTGCCAAGGAGGGTGGACTAAATTCTATCCATGTATTGAAATAGTTGGACATAATAGCACGGAATATGTGTACGCGCGCCCGTTATCGCCTGCTGTGTGTACATACGGTATGTGTTTCTTTTAGAGAATTTTGACATACCTTTACGTTTGGCTTCGCACCTCGCACCGTCTCGCACCTACCGTGCGGTATAAGAAATTCTTAACCTCAGTATTAGCTACCAGAATGAAACTTGCCTTTTTGCCCTTTGTGTGTGCCCTTGAAAAGATTCGCTTCACCGTTCAGGAAATTGTATGGGGACTGATCTACATCGCTGAGTGTTTACTTTGTGATGTACAATTCCTCATCTCCCATAGAGACTTACTTTAGCTCCAGGTGGCCGTCAGAGTAACGAATATCTTATGTCTTCCAATGGCGTCACCAGGAGGTTATGTGTCACACCAGACACTACTGTCAACCAGGGCAATAAGTAAGGAAAGGACCTCTTTTCACGCATTGAGGCGTAATTGAGCATATAGGGCTAGACCTATATTTTTTTTGATCAAACTGCACTTCGTAGGTGATGGGGTCAGCGTCACGTCGACCGCCCGTACTTCCCAGGACCTATTCTAAAACTAACTCAAGGCTGGGTCGACCTGAGAACCTACGTAATTTTTGAAAAATTCCGGCTTAATCAGGACCCGAACCGATGACCTTTCGATCTGCAGGCAATATAAACTGCTAGCTGCCACACCACGTCGACTGCCAAACTGATGATATACTAGGGACAAATACGACAGTGGTTTCCCCTTGACTTTCGCAAGTTTGAATTTGGTTTGATAGCATCAGCCGTTGTCTTAACACTTACAAGAGAAGACTGCAGTTGAAGTACAGGGCGTTGCGAAAGCAATCCCATAATTTTTTCCTGTCTTAGTTTGTCTAGGCAAATTTTGAGATAGTTTGCCACTGCCTCCTGGACGGTCAGCTTTCGGTACCGCTTCCAAAACGAACGCAAGACTAACCGTCCGCAGTTGGGATCGAACCCGGCACCTCGGCATTAAGTAGCTCCTTCGCAACGCCTAAACTACAGACGCCGACAAAGACAAAAGGCAGGACCGTTTATGCTTGGTCGTGTCACAGGATTTGGAGGTAGTTTATAGAGCTGCTGTCCCACCGACTAACTAGGCCCTCCTCTCAATGGCCACAACCTAGGCTTACCCGCGGCCACTCATTCAATCTATTTCCAGTTAGCCTCTGTATCAATGGTTCTCAAACTTCATAATGCAGTGAACCTTTAATACAGTTCCTCATGTTGCGGCGACACTTTCATATAGTTTATCAAGTTGTGGCGACACTTTAATATAGTTCATCAAGTTGTGGCGACCCTTTAATATAGTTCATCAAGTTGCGGCGACACTTCAATATAGTTCATCAAGTTGCGGCTACACTTTAATATAGTTCATCAAGTTGTGACGACCCTTTAATATAGGTCATCAAGTTGTGGCGACCCTTTAATATAGTTCATCAAGTTGCGGCAACACTTTAATATAGTTCATCAAGTTGCGGCGACACTTTAATATATTTCATCAAGTTGTGGCGACACTTTAATATAGTTCATCAAGTTGCGGCGACACTTTAATATAGTTCATCAAGTTGCGGCGACACTTTAATATAGTTCATCAAGTTGCGGCGACACTTCAATATAGTTCATCAAGTTGCGGCAACACTTTAATATAGTTCATCAAGTTGTGGCGACACTTTAATATAGTTCATCAAGTTGCGGCGACACTTTAATATAGTTCATCAAGTTGCGGCGACACTTTAATATAGTTCATCAAGTTGCGGCGACACTTTAATATAGTTCATCAAGTTGTGGCGACCCTTTAATATAGTTCATCAAGTTGTGGCGACACTTTAATATAGTTCATCAAGTTGCGGCGACACTTTAATATAGTTCATCAAGTTGCGGCGACACTTTAATATAGTTCATCAAGTTGCGGCGACACTTTAATATAGTTCATCAAGTTGCGGCGACACTTTAATATAGTTCATCAAGTTGCGGCGACACTTTAATATAGTTCATCAAGTTGTGGCGACCCTTTAATATAGTTCATCAAGTTGTGGCGACACTTTAATATAGTTCATCAAGTTGCGGCGACACTTTAATATAGTTCATCAAGTTGCGGCGACACTTTAATATAGTTCATCAAGTTGCGGCGACACTTTAATATAGTTCATCAAGTTGCGGCGACACTTTAATATAGTTCATCAAGTTGCGGCGACACTTTAATATAGTTCATCAAGTTGCGGCGACACTTTAATATAGTTCATCAAGTTGTGGCGACACTTTAATATAGTTCATCAAGTTGCGGCGACACTTTAATATAGTTCATCAAGTTGCGGCGACACTTTAATATAGTTCATCAAGTTGCGGCGACACTTTAATATAGTTCATCAAGTTGTGGCGACCCTTTAATATAGTTCATCAAGTTGTGGCGACACTTTAATATAGTTCATCAAGTTGCGGCGACACTTTAATATAGTTCATCAAGTTGCGGCGACACTTTAATATAGTTCATCAAGTTGCGGCGACACTTTAATATAGTTCATCAAGTTGCGGCGACACTTTAATATAGTTCATCAAGTTGCGGCGACACTTTAATATAGTTCACCAAGTTGCGGCGACACTTTAATAAGTTCATCAAGTTGTGGCGACACTTTAATATAGTTCATCACGTTGTCGCGACACTTTAATATAGTTCATCAAGTTGTGGCGACACTTTAATATAGTTCATCAAGTTGTGGCGACACTTTAATATAGTTCATCAAGTTGTGGCGGCCCTTTAATACAGTTCCTCATGTTGTGACGATTGTATGCTCAATATGTTGTTATTGCGCACCGAATCGTCTGCTATCGACACCAATGTCGAAACCAACAGATAGCTGTCTGCTGCCAAATCGAACCCGGCATCCCCGAAAAAAAGTTAATGAGCCAACGGACTAACTGATAAGCATGCACCAACGCATGTGGGAAGAAGAATGGACAGAGCATATATCATCAACGCTGTACGGACTGAGCTAGTGGACACTGACACTAACATGATTGCATGAAACAGTAGTAAAACATGGTAAAGCACGTCCATGCCGCCTTCTAGACCGCGAAAGAAGACATTGTTCTCATGGGAACAATTAGCAGAAGTACCTTGGAGTGGCTGCTGCATCGGAGGACTGAGCACGCATGGGAATGCCCAATGTAGAGTGACGTCGATTGTTATAACATTACATCCCAGCCATTTCAAAGAGCATTGGCAAACCAAACCAAACCAAACCAGAATCATACATAAGAGTATCCAAGCGAAACTGGGTCACATTGGTCATTGGTATTTAACTAAATCCACAGTAACATACAAGAAGCCAGCTAGTGGCCTTCTTTAGTCAAATGCGTCTTTGTGCTGAAAAAATGTACTTAATATAAGTATGGCTGACATACTTACTACGACCTCGTCAGAGCCAGTAGTACTATAGGCGATGGATGCTCTTTGATATGCTGGTAAAAGATTTTATATATATATGTATATATATATATATATATATATATATATATATATATATATATATATATATATATATATATGTGTGTGTGTGTGTGTGTGTGTGTGTGTGTGTGTGTGTGAGTGTGTGTGTATATATATCTTTGAGGTTCGAATTCTCGGTATCAAATTGACTCTGGTCTTCAAAGGGAGCCGGTCTAAAATGGGTATTGACTGGTCTTCAAAGGGAGCCGGTCTAAAATGGGTACCAGCTAATGTTCTAGGAGGAAACGGCTGTGGTGTAAGCGCTAGACTCTCTTCTACGGATCCGAAGGTCGTGGGTTTAAATCCAGACGGTGCTGAACTATTAATAAAAATGACCTTGGCTTCCAGGCCATTCCAGCCTCAAATAGGTACCTCGTAAAAACTATTGGACGTGAAGGCGGCCGGCGTGATGCTGACCAAAGCACCCGTTAAGTGCAAACTGGTCTATAAAATATAGGTCTAGCTCTGTATGCTAAATACTCCTTAAATTCTCGAATGGTAACGTTTACTTTACTGACTTCTGATTGAATATCGACATCGTAGCACGCCGGGTATACCCATAGGTGCTCCGCAGCAAATGTCTTAAGATGTAATTGCTAATTATTCTCGCAGTGCACTGATTATATTTACACGTCGTTCTCTTCCTCTCATTTGTCCCTCCTTGCTTGATCCATACTTAATTTCTCGTAAACATATCTTACACATGCTATTTCATCTCACAACATGTCTCCTGTCAGCATTCGTTCATGAAAAGTCTTCAGAGTGTCATCCTTGTCCTGTACAAATGTTTCTATAGCTATGTATTTTGTAGTCAGAAAATCTACTCTTTAATTCCCTCGCACTCCTCGTGTGGTTTCCGGGGTCCTATTTTAGAGAAAACAAGAATAGACCCATTCTTCTTCTTCTTCACTTCCTCTTTTACCGCTGTGGGTGTCGAGGGAGATATAAGGTTCTGTTTCTAGCTCTTCTGGCCGCTTCGACCATAGGTACATCGTGCTGTTGTAGAGTTTCTCTGATGTTATCCTTCCATCTTGTTCTTGGTCTACCTCTTGCTTTACGTCCTTCTTCTCTTTCCATGTATGATTTGTATGGTATGGTGTCACAAGGCATTCTCTCTAAGTGGGCAAACCATTTCACTTGTTGTCTTTGTATGTAATCCAGAATTGGCATAGACCCATTGCCTACCCAAAAGCATGTCGTAAGAGCCGACTAACTGTGAGCTTCCTTCGAAGTCGAAATGCATGTGCCGGAAAGGCAAGGAACCACCAGTCTGCATAAAATAAATCAGATCTGTAAAACGGATACACACGCAACACTCAGGTTTTGGAACAGGACTGCAGTTTAGAAGTGGACGAGGAACCAGAATTTTCCGCCGGAGTTAACAGCTGGTGAACGCGAAGAAGAAGAAGACGATTTCCGTGCACTCCTGCTTATCCCGTACAGTTTTTCTTTACCTTTATAATCCTAATAAGTAAAAGTTATAAGTTAGTTGCGGATCCTTTACAGGACGTTACAGAACCAACCCCATTTAAAAAAAATTGTTTTTTTGTTTTGTTGTTGTTGTTTTTCTAGGCAAATTTTACGTTCAGTAGTTCGCCATTGAAGTATAGGTGGGTTTTTCCCAATGTATGAATGGATTTTTGCTTCATAACTTCCCTAGGCTTCCTAGTCGACCTAGCCTAAAAAGGTACCTGGCAATGTCCCAGTAAGTAAAAGGTGACACGTATAAACCACACAGATGACACGTATAAACCATACAGGAGGAAAAGGTCAAAGGCAAGGGAGCAAGAGGTGGGCAACAATACAAGTGGGAGGTCAAGAGATGGACGGGCAGCAGTCTGAGAGAGTGTACAACCAGGACAAGAGACAGAGCGTTTTGGAGATCTAATGCGGCCAACCTTAACTGTGGAGACGACACCTGATTGATTGATTGAAAGGGGACGACGAGATATTGGCCTCATCAGCCGACTGAATACCGACTCGGGTACACAAATATAAGTCTAGTATCGTGTATCCGATGCACTACTGACGCAAAAACGTCCTTAACCATTGGCAAAGCGCGATCGATTCACATGTGTAAGCGTTATCGGGTAACGATTAAACTGGAGAGGGTATCACGTGATATTTTCCTTCAGTCGCTGGGCTGTTGAGAGTATCCGTGCGCAGATAGAATTGTAGTACTAATAACTAGTAGCTTTTAGAAGTAACGTTTTTTGCTAAGTGGATGCAGCGATTGTTCTTTTCGCTACGTGTTTGTAGTAAATAGGTATCAGATAGAACAAATAGTACAATGCTGTATTTTCTTTTCCTTTGGCAACGGAACGATATTATAGCTGTTACCTGCACGCCTGACGACCGTTCTGAGTTGAGTTGAGTTGAGTCAAGAAATGACATCATACCACTTGGGGTATTCCCATGCGTTCTCCGTCCTCATCTTCAGCAGCCAACGCAGAGTTCCAATACTAATGCTACCTGTCGTAATTTGGTTATATGTCGGTCTTGCATTTCCCCTCAGTGTAGTGAGCCGGCCAGACTATCTGGTTACACCCAGGTGCCTCATTCTCTCCAGGCCATAATAATCTTGTTTCGCTTCTGACTCCATTGCTTTTTCCCAAAGAGCCCTGACCACATCTGCCTTGTCATGTATCAGTTCACCACCCAGTGGTGCAGATCCAGCCAATATGTCTGCCTGTTCATTCCCCACCGCGCCAGCATAGCCTGGAGAAAAGATCCACGGTATGCTCACTACTCGTGACCTTTCCAGTGAAGCTTGCCACTCTGTTCGAAACATCCCTGTCTTCACCTTTCGCAGCATGCTTTCAGAGTGTTACAATTATGACATGTGTATGTATCTTGTTCTCTAGCCACCGGGGAGCTGAAGTTACCGCCTCCACCTCCATTCTCATGCTAGACGCGGTGGTGTCGTATGCTAGGCAGTTGACGAAAGCTCTTTACTTCACTTACTTATAGAGATCTGGCAGACGTGTAAACCGGTTAATGGAGAAGCTATAAAATGAAAATAAACGTGACAAATAAAACTTTCTTGATAAGTGATATGGTAATGGAAATCTGATAGTGCCGTAATGGAATAACAGAAAAATAAATGTTGAAACTGAATCCTATGTACTGTCTTTGTCTTGTTTAGCGACAAACAGCAGTCGGATTTATTAAGCAGAAACGTAAATATGCAAACCAGCTGGTGGTTACTGATTTAAGAATCGATACATAAAACATGACAGCCGCTGTGATGTATCGGTTAGCCTGAGGATCTGAAGGTCGGGGGTTTAAACCTGAAAGAAGTCTAATCCTTAAACAATGACATTGCCTCACAGATCGACCTAGTTTTGGATGGATACGAGCTAAGGTATTGCGAAGTAAAGGTGGCCGGCGTCCTGCTGACTATATAACCAGCCGAGTTACGATTGGTATAAATAATAAATGTCTAGCAACGCCAGTGGGTCACCGGGGTCCTAATGGAAAGCAAATAATTGTAACCTTGCACCCTACCAGGTGGTCGTAAAAGGCGACTGATGGTAGGGTTGGCAACCTCATCCTGTAAAAATACTAGCCACAAAAAACCATCCAGTCATGGAAAAGTCCTAACTATAGCCGAGCCCTAAATATGGCCTAACGCCTGCACGGGGTTTCTCGGACCACTATACGGGTGATCCTCATCCGCATGGTGGCACTTTGTGTCACCGGGTGTTTATCGCTTGTGTGCTGATCAGGTACAACTTACATACATACATTTTATTCTTTGAGTTTTTCTTGACTTTCAATACTACCACCTTAATCAGTAAACGAATCTGTTACTTTACTGGTTGTTTTTCAGGAATCAACATGTCTTTGGTCTACATCATCCTGAAAGTGCTGCTGTGTGTCGTCTATGTTGTCCGGGTCAGTCTGGATAGCCCCAAAGAGTATGCCTGGTGAGTTGATTGTCCGCTGTAAAAGGTTAAAGGTTACAATCGAAAGGATTTGACCCCACATGGTTCGGTTTCTCTCCGCAGAACGGTTTGTCGTCTGCCTGCCACAAAGCACGAACTGCGTAGCTCCAGTAGCTCCAGCGAAGATACTTTCTCTATGTCTCTCTTTCTGCCCCTGTCTCTTAATTTTCTCCATCTCTCTGTTTCTATGTTTCTCTCAGTCTGTCTCTCTTCTCTGTCTTTCTTTCTTTCTCTCTCTCTCTCTCTCTCTCTCTCTCTCTCTCTCTCTCTCTCTCTCTCTCTCCTGTCTCTGTCTTTCCCTGTTGCTCATTTCTCTATGTCTCTCTCTGTCTCTACTTATATGTGTCTGTATGTCTGTATGTCTCTCTCTCTCTCTCTCTCTCTCTCTCTTCTGTCTTTTTCTATTTTTCTCTATGTACATTTGTCTCTCTGTGTCTGTCTATGTCTCCCCCTGTTTCTCTCTTTCTCTCTGTCCCCTGTCTCTCTGCATAACTTTTTTTTTCACTTTATCTCCATGTATCTCTCTTCTATTTGTCTATCTGTCTATCTCTTTCTTTCCCTCTCTTTCTTTCTCTATATATAAATGCCTCTGTCTGTCTCTCCATCTCTTTGTCTCTGTTTCTCTCTACCTGTGTCTCTTTTTGTCTTTCTCTGTCTCTCTTGGTCTCTCTGTCTATTCCTCTTTGTCTGTCTCCAACTTTGCTCTGTCTCTCTCTGCCTTTCTCTGTCTTTCCATGTCACTGTTTTTCGTTCGATCTTTCATTTTCTCTCTCTTTCTCTATCTGTCTCTCTATCTCTGTTCCTCTTTGTCTCAATCTTTCTTTCTGTTTTCTCTGTCTCTCTCTGCCTCAAGTTCTCTGTGTCTCTGACTCCTTATCTAGTTCCCTCTATCTATGTCTCTCTCTATATCTATGTCTCGTTATGTCTCTCTTTGTCTCTCTGTAAGTCTCTCTCTCTCTTTTTTCACCGTGTCCCTCTTTCTCGCTGTGTCCTTTCCTTCCTCTCTCTGTCTCTCTCTTCTGTCTCTCTTTGTCACTATCAGTTCATCTCTTTGTCTTTTTCTCTCTCTGTCTCGTTCTTTCTCTTTCTCGTTGTCTTTCTCTCTCTTTCTCTGTCTGTCTCGTTTTTCTCTGTCTGTGTCTTTCATTCTCTCTGTTTCTTTATGTCTCTCTGTCTGTCTATATTTGTCCTCTTTTGTCTATCTCTGTCTCTCTTTGTATCTCTGACTCCCTCTGTCTCTCCGTCTATTTATCTCTTTGTCTCTCTCTGTCTCACTCTCTGTTTCCATCTGCGTCACTCTTTCTCTCTGTCTGTCTCTCTTTCTCTCTCCCTTTTTCTCTTTCTTTCTATCCGTGTATCTTTCTCCGTGTCTCTCTCTCTGCGTCTGTCTCTGTCTCTCTTTCTCTGTATCTCTCTGTTTCTCTTTTTATCTCTGTCCCTCTATGTCTCTCTATGCCTCTCTGTCTATCTTTCTGTCTATCTTTCTGTGTCTCTATGTCGCTCTCTGTCTCTACCTCATTCTCTCTACCTCTCTCTGTCTCTGAATCAATGTTTTCTCTATGTGTCCCTCTCTGTCTCTTTCTTTCTCTGTCATTCTTTCTCTGTGTCTCTATATGCGTCTCTCTCTGTCTCTCTCGTCTCTCAACATACCGTCCCACACATGCATATATATATATATATATATATATATATATATATATATATATATATATATATATATATATATATATATATGCACATATGTGTGTGTTGGTGTGTGTGTGTCACTATCATTCATACACCTGGCTCTTTTCTGGTGCTGCAGAGCTCGTTCATGGTGCTGACATTTCCCTAACGTGTTGTACTTATGACAACTGCAACATTTAATGTGATATTCATGTGCAGTTAGAGTCATCACACGCAGACCCTACCAGACCGATTACATATTCATTGATATTTACAAAACTTTCTCAAATGATATATTCCTGTTTTGATTCCGATGCTGTTATTTCAGCGATGGTATTCCATGTAACATGACCGTCTTTGACAGTGGGGGAGAGGAAGGATTCACTTCTACCAATATCAACTGGTAAAGTAGTTATGTCTTTTATTTTTCATTATAATCAATATCATCATCATCATCATCATCATCATCATCATCATCATCATCATCGTCATCATCATCATCGCCGTAGCAGGTCGTTTGCACTTGTTTATTTATAGTTCACCACTGTTCAGCTTTAGGATAAAACTAAACAAGTTCCAGTGGATCAAGAGGTAAAGAAAATACGTTGGCATTGAGTAGCACACACGCTGAGAACAC